>JAYJMB010050860.1:0-75155 GCA_036873735.1 Pouteria campechiana
CCACACTTCCGTCAGCTTTACACTTTACAGTAAATACCCATTTGCACCCAGCTGTCTTCTTGTCTTCTGGCAAATCAATAACGCTCCATGCGTTATTTTTCCTTAGAGCATTCATTTCTTCTATCACAGCTAATCTCCAATTCGGATCACTTAATGCTTCCTGAACAGTTCTTGGAACAAACATATTAGAAATCCTAGACACAAATGCTTTACGAGTGTTAGACAATTTTTCATATAACAGGAATTTTGCAATGGGATGTTTAGTGCATTCTCGGATTCCTTTCCTAAATGCAATGGGAAGATCAAGATCAGAAGAAGGTATATCAAGAGATAAAGAAGGAATAGGAGTGGAAGGAATGTTACTCTGAGTTGTAGGACCATCACTTGGCAAATTGGATTGAACATCTGCTGGGGAAATAACTGGACTAGTAGCATGTCTGTGAAACTTTTTCCTGATATAAACTTGAAGCTCTGGCAGAGGATTATGATCTATTGGAATAACTTCTCCCCCTCTCTAATAAAGTAACATCTAGCAAAGGTGTATTGACCATACTACCCCTAGTTTTCATATTTCCAATAGTTGTTTCCAAAAATTATTTATCAAAATTAATCAAGAGCATAAACACTTTTGGTATAAGCTCTGAAACAGGTAAAGTTTTCTATGGATTTTGTGAAGTCTTATGGATCAAAAGACTTCTAGAAGAATTGAAGATTCTTACACCATCACTCATTAAAGTTTATTGTGACAATGAAGCTGCAATATCTATAGCCTATAATCCAATTCTACACGACAGAACAAAGCTTTTAGAAGTGAATAAGCATTTCATTGAAAGTGGCGCGATATGCATGCCCTATATACCTACTACAAGTCAAGTAGCTGACATACTCACCAAAAGACTTCTTAAGACAGTATGAGAATTTGGTTGGCAAGCTTGCCATGAGTGATATCTTCATGCCAGCTTAAGAGGGAGTGTTGAAAGACATCCTAAAATATCATTTATTTATGTATTATATTTGATTATGTGCTATATTTAGTTAGTTAGTAGAGAGATTTTAGGAGTCAGTTTTTATTTTCCTCTTTATTAGGAAGATTAGTTTCCTATTTTATCTCCTAGAATGAGTCTTTAGATACTATGTACATTCATATAGCAATACAATTCAACCAATTCTTTATACCATTCTGTCTTTATAAATTCATCTACAACCACAGTTGGTTAAAGACACTTTTTCATGAAGCATCTGATTATAAGAGGGAGATTGTACATCCAAGCAAGACCCGATTTGTCATAAATTATATTACATTAGATAGTCTATGGAATGCCCGCCAAGCATTCAATACAGCATTCAACATTGATGTGTGACATGATTCCAAATATGCAAACAAAAAGAAGGGATAAAGATGGAGAGGATCATTATGACAATTTCCTTCTGGGATAAAGTACGATCGGTCTTGAGTATTTTAGAACCCATATATAGAGTCTTGAGACAGGTTGATAATGAGACTTATCCTAATGAGTTCTTTGTATGAGGCATTTCAATTTATGAAAAAGTCTATAGAGAAAAATGTAAAAGGTGGGCAATGCATAATTACCATCATAGAAGATTGTTGGAAGAATATGCTCTATCATCCATTACATGCAGCTGATGAGTTTTCTCATATGAATAATAATGTGTACAAGTTGTGTCCCATGTATCTTCTTTTCTTATGGCTAAATTGCAATCTTATTATTGCAGCATATTTTTTTAACCCAAAATACCACTATGAGCATGGTCTTGGGGCGGATACGGAATTAAATGGGGCTGTGTTTGAAGCATTTCAGAAGTTATTTCCTAATCACCCAAATACTAGTGACTTTTGGACCGAGGTAAATTACTTATGCTATTCATTGAATACCCTTTATTATCTTATTTAATGTGATAAATAAAAATGATTGATCCTTATAAATGTTCCAACAGTTGATGGCTTTCCGCGAATGTGAGAGATATTTGGAAAGGCGGTGGTTATTCAATCACAGTTATAAGGATTACTCTGTATGTAGTTGTTTCTACACCTAATACCATGTTATAGTTGATTGATGATAACTAACATATCTACTTAGTCTTTACAATTACTAATACATAATCTTGAATTGATCATAAGCGAATGATGGAATTTATATAACATGGAGACCTTAACACTCAGGCTACTAGTAGTGCAGATTTTAAGTCAAACAATGTCTTTATCGCCATGTGAACGAAGCTGGAGTACATTCTCTCTTATCTATACCTAGAGAAGGAATAGACTAGGGTATAAGAAGCTCAAAAAGCTAGTTTTCTGTAATTTTAATATAAGGCTATGGGAGAGGATGCTGTGAGAAGAAAATAAGGAACTTGATGACCCTCTAGATCTTATGATGATTGAATAGCATGCATATATGGAGGAAGATGATACCAGAGAAGATTCATTATATGAATTGTTGTGATCAGAAGATCTGGATAAACCAAATGGTGATCCAACAAAAGTTATTGCCCAAGAAGCCCGTGCACAAGGTGTGAATGTAAAAGGCGTGCAACAACGAGAGCGTACCCCAGAAGAAGCATTTGATTCATTATCTAGATCTCGGACCCAATCAGCTGCTACGGAAGCCTCACAAATGTCTCAGCAAGCCTTTATTACTTCTTCAACGTCAAGAACAAGTAACAGAGACGATAATGCTGGTGGTGGTAGTGGTGGTGATAGCGAGAGTGGTGATGGCATTGGTGGAGGTGGTTCATCATGCCCATAGAGTCAAAGGCCATTTAGCCCATTTACCTACAAGGAGGGGTATATGCATGCTACATGATGAAAATCATGGTGAACGCCCTTCAATTAGGCGATATGAGAGAAGGTCAGGAACTAGAAAGGGCAAGAAGCTAGTTGAAGATAACACACTTACAAGTAGCATGACATTCATGGATTTAATTGGTAGTAGAGAGAAGTCTTCTTATGAGTTGGGTGATTCATCATATCCGTATGAAGGATCAAATTATTCTGGACTTAGACCTTGGAGTTTAATTCCATAGGTTGCATCAAATTGGTTTAGTCTACCATATGAATGGTATCAGCCCTCTTCACAGTCATCTCAACTCAAATTGGCCTTAGATTACATTCAACCATATGGGTATACATCATCAAATTACCTAGAAAGTGGAATAGATTCATCATCTTCTTATACCATTTTTAGATTTCCTTGTCCACATGAATATGAGTTTGCACATCAACAAGATGACGATGAACTTGACGAACCTGCACAACACTCTACTTGGTATTAAGTAAGAGTTGATGTTTAGTTTTAATTTTCAAAACTCTATCATGTATTTTTTTTTATGACTTAGTATGAGAAATATAAAGCTTAATATAATGTTTTTTTTTGCTAAGATTTACTCTGCTTCTGTCAACTTATATGCATTTCTCATGTGCACATTCATTATGTATGCAACGGTGGGTTTTTTAATCTAATTTTTTGCTCAAATTGTGTATTTATATTTATCATGATTTATTAGAAAGTTTCATTGAAAATCTCTCAAAGTTTTTCTCTTTTTCTATTTTTTTCAAATTTTTCAATAAAATTCCAAGAAAAAATGATAATATTTCCGATAAAAACCAAAATATCGTTTTTCTGGGCCACCGATAAATAGGTATTTCTCAATACTACGAACAATGTTCTATACTATTCCACCATCATGTTGTCCTATGCAGTATCAAAATAATTGACAACTCTCTACTGATGGTAGTTCACTAATAGTGATATAACTGTTGGGATGAGCAATTCTTAATAATAAGCAATCATTTCAAGTTAGTTGGAAAATATCCATGGTGGCCATAGCTCGGAAGTCCCAACCATTTAAATCTACTAAAACATAATTGCAAATCTTCTCAGCCTCACTATCATTTTTATTCTCGAAAAGGGAAAAAATGTTTTCCTCAAAAGATTTGATAGATCTTCAGAGTTCATGAGGTTTTTGGTCCAAACCTAAATCCATGGATTTGTGAACATTAGTTTGAAGAAACTCATGGATTTGATCAATGCCAAACTCAAAATTTGAAATAAAAGAAATTTGAATATTATAGAGTTTAAAAATCGTGCTCCAAGTCTCTCATCCCAAGCAACTTCAAAAGATCACATGAAAAATCATTTTGAGCCTTCATTTCCTAGAAGTCTCAAAGATTTTGAGCTTGGGGAGTTTGCCACATTAATATCTTGTTTCCAACGGATATATATATGCTAGTGACAGATTTTGTCAGGATGACAAAGTGCCATACATAATCGACTTTCCTCCATTAGATCCCACAGGACAAGCCAAGCAAGACTCCAGTTAGATGTGAAAATTGAAGTCCCATAGAGAATAAAAATTTGCGTGGCTCTCCAGCTATGCCTAGATTCTAGTATTAACATAAATGGACGAATGGTTTGCATTAGGCCAGAAGATGTATGCCTTCAGGCAAGCAGTGGAAACAGCAATCATATCATGTTTCATTGTAGCTTCTCTCAGAAAATTTGGGCTAAGAAGCACTGGAAAGTTTGTTCAGTTAACATTGGCCCTTATTGATAACAAAAATATGACTTGGGGTAAGAATTAATCCCAATGTTAGACATGCTATCTATGATTTAAAGTAATTGCAACAATTCAGCACATGAACAAGCAAACAAAAATGGTCCTTAAGTAATTGGAGTGTTTATCTTGCTTATGAGTATGTAATCAGACAGTTATAACTGTTACAATTTTCCTCCCACATGGATGAATGATTCTATAAAATGTTATGATAATTTGATATTTTTGTTAATTAATCTAGCTATTTTCATGATTTGTACATGCTTTTATATATTTTCATATAGTGTAGTCTACGACTCTACATAGTTTTGAGTATTTCAGGTAAAATATATAATGTTGAATACAACAGTCAGCTTAGATCTCACTACAAATAAAATGGAATCAAAATCAAATGACCTCACTGAGATTTCCATAAGGTTGACCTTACTAATAGCGACCCTTCTTCAAGTTCAATACCCTGGCTAATAAAGCCGCTTACCCACTTAAAAATGCCAATGTGCTAAAGAAACAGGTGATCCTCTTAACATTGAGCCAATTTCAGTTACCCAAGTTATTCTGCAGATAAGATAACCAAGCATGGACTCAAGAGACCTGGCTTGAAAGAAGATATATAGTAACAGTTGCATCTGTTTCCATATTATCCTCACTCAAGATCTGATTCCATCCTATAGGCTGCCATCCCCATTTTGAAGTTCCTGAATGTTTATATTCTCCTATTTTGTTCTTTGATGTTGTTCAGTTGTCCTGAGCCCTGTTCTAAATAAGAAACTTGTCGAGATGATTGTATAAGACAAATGAAAGAGAAAAAATGCTTTACTTGTGCCTCCAGCAATTTGTTCTCATCCCTTTCTGACTGCACCTGAAGTGAAATTGATTGCTCCAACTTCTTTATTCTACAATAAGGAGGGGGAAATCAGATTTCTCATGTTGCATAGATGACAATTCACCTCACTCAATCCATCGAGAAGGGTGAAATAGAAAGAAACTCACTGCTCTTTCAGTTCAGCATTTTCTGCTTCCAACTGCTTTAAAATAGCAGAATTGGAATTACTGATCTTGGTTGAATTTCCATTACAAATTCCATTAACTGCCTGCCAGTAAACCAGTGTGAGACCATTCAGCAATTTTATTGGTGCATGTGTTACTTTGTGCCTACCAGTAAACCAGTGTGAAACCATTCAGCAATTTTATGGGTGCATGTATTACTTTGTGCCTGCCAGTAGACTAGTGTGAGACCATTCAGCAATTTTATGGGTGAATGTATGACTTTGTCTTGGGTAGTTGTAGACATATAAAGCCACTCCACTCTCATCTTTTACAGAATTGGTCATTTCAAATCACGACGCTGAGGTCAATCAAGCAGAATTTCATGAGTTCGGAGGTCACAAATTCAGGGCCATCGGGCTCCAAAATCAGGCCTCAGCGATAATAAAATAAGACATTTGTGGAGTGGACTGGGCACAATCACCAGACAGGTTATGGAACCTTAACAAGTAGCCATAAATTTGGCCAGGAATAAGATCAAAATGTCTAAATTGAGGTCTAAGCTCACATCAAGAGGCTTGTCCTTGGAACCTGATGTATAGCATTTCTTCTTCTTTGAAGTAAAATACAGTACAATGAAACTTTTTTTTTCTCTCCTCTCCCCTTCTTATTCTTCTTTATTTCAAAGAATGAAATATGGTTTTCAATCCACAGAACAATGTAATATGTAGCAGACCACAATAAAGCTCTCCAATATGGAGGATGCAACTCAGATCTTTCTAACCTCGCAACCTCAACATCATGTGCCCATCTGACTCAATATTCAGAAAATATATAATTATATAAGTGAAGGATGGGTACATTAACATTATTAAGTTCAGGAAGGCTAAATATATCATTAAAATAAAAACCAGCAACTTATCCTGAGTTCTATGATGTGAAATCAAACTAATGCATGTACAAATGCACATATGATATCTTCCTATTGACCTTTTAATAAATGCCAAATGACATTAAGAGCATTCACAAAAGAAGTTTATGTTGACACACCCAATATATGGATCTATCCAATAAATGGATCTAAGGGTGTGTTTGGTAATGAGGAAAACAGGCTGGAAAAATTTTTCAACTTTTCCCATCCCTTTTTACATACTTTTGATGCATTTTGACATCTTAACTACATAACAGCCCTTATTTACTCTATTATTACCTATATTTTCAATCATTATTTCACATATTTCTATACAAAAAGCCTACCTATTTTGTCTTTATTCACTTTATTTTTAATCATTACCCTCTGTCACATTACATTACTCCCTCTCTTTTTCCTCACATTTCAACATTCCTTGTTTTCCCCACATCTTTTCCCCATTTCCAAATGCACCCTAAGTTTACAGAAGAATTAGTAGTGGGAAAGAGGATAACTACCAACTGTTGAGAGCTTGGACCTACGCAGGTCATAGATCAATCTTCTTGTGTATGCCATTAGGGATCTCTATGGGACAAACAGAATAGATCCTCTACATACATCATAGCAGGTCCTGAATTGCTGAATGTAATCAATAGACTGAAATAACCTTGATTTTAGTTAAATGAATTAATGCCATGAAACTGGTTTTCTAACAAAAAGTCCTGCTATCTTTTGGCTATTTTATACTTTCAATAGTAGCATAGATAAATATCGAAGTATGAATTTCTTCGATCATTATGATGAGGAGCTACAGCTTTATAGAGAGGCCATCCAAATGGTTTTCATGATAAGAAAATTTGTTCGTAACTTTATCTTTGGGCTAATACCTGTATGCAACATTTAGAGTGATAGGGGACCCCACACGAGATCACCCATTGGCCACAGTGGCCTATTGATCACTCTAAAACATAACTTGCACAAGGTGGATCATAAAGGGGAGCTTGCACAGGGCCCTTCACCACAAAGGGGACCTTGCATAGGACCCTCTACCACACAGGATACACTCTGGAAGGAATAGGGGAGTGGTTGGACACTGTCCACCAATAGGGGATAGAAGAGGGGATCACACAAGGCCTTATATAGTCAAATGTTGTATAACAGCTGAATTTCTGAGAATTCAAGAAAGCTCCAAATTGCTAGTTTTCCTCCTCAATGACTAAATAATCTCTCCAAGCTACAAATACAAGGTGTTAGGCTATGTTGAAAACAGTTAATAAATGATTAATATAAGAAAACTCCCAACAAACCAAGAAGAACTCTCTCCATCCATCATGAGTCCAGAAAGTGCTCAAAGCTTCATTATCTATACTTAAACAGGAGATTTTTCAACAAGCTTATAGAGTAATTTTAGTCCTTTTATTATGCTGGGGGGCTGCTATCCTTGTAGCAATTAGATTGAGTTTTTGATAAGCTCAAAGAAACCAATGAGTGTATAAGTTCTTGGTAAGCTCAAAAAACCAGAGGGGTGTGATTCCACATGTGGATTGTAGGAAAGTCTAGGAGAGTGGAGTAGGCACTGGGTTTGGGCCGAACAACTATATTTTCTTAGGTATTTACTGTTGTTTGTGCTTGTGAATTTTCATCATTTTCTTATTCTTGCACTTGCACATTCGTTTTAGTTTTTCAACTGGTACTTGGGTTTGTGCGTTGCCATACCACCTAATTGGGGACCAACAGAATATCATATCGCTATGAATATGAGGATGAAACAAATGGTTGTAAAGACAATAAATATATACGAATTTTCCAGAAAATATTTTACACAAGCAACGCAAAGCACTTAACTCTTTTGATGAGATTTTGATGAGACATGGTTGTCAACTTGCAATGCCTAGAACATACTTCGAATGCCAACCTACTCCATGTCATGTACAGAATAAGAATAAATTTTCACAAAAGAGTAGAGTTAGAAATTACCTCCACCCAAGTCATTGAAATATTTTTATCAATCACTCCTTTTGAAGCATGGTATTGTTCCTTTTCACCTTTGTCTATGCATGAAGAGGAAAAAGTATCATCTTTGTCCAAAGATTTATTTCTAGGTGATGAGTTATGGACACCAAGTTCATCTAGTAGTCTTTGTGAATGATGGCCATGAAAGTCTTCATCACTATCATCCTCTGCAGCTGGTGAACTTTCATGCAACTTTGATTGTAGGGATTTTAACCTCTCTTTAAACTTCAATGCACCCTTCCCATCATAGCTACCCATTTTACAAGGTTCTTCTGACATGGGATCTATCCTTTCTGACAGCTTATGTTTGAAACGAGAGTCCCACTTGTCACTAAGTAGAGATTTTCTTGACTTTTGCAACTTGCAAGCAACACTAGTTGAGACAGCAGAGTTCTTCAAACGTCCAGAGGATGAAACATAAAGATCTTGAGGTGAACTCTCTATAATTAAGTAAAGATGATGTGGAGAAGGAACAAGACAATAAAAAATAATAAATTATTAGCAGCCCGCATAATCAGTAAAAGCCCAAACAAAGTTCAAGAAAATAATAGTTAAAAGGCTGTTGTGTAAGATACCTGCACCTGAACCTTGAGCAAGCTGTTTCTTGTTCCGCCGAGGAGCATATCCAACTTTATGACAATTGGTAGACCTGATAAAAATGATTGATGGCATTCTATAATAACAGCTATGAACATCTACACCCAGCTTGAAACATGTTGCTGGGAAGGAAGACAAGAACAAACCAGTAATTTTTCTGCATCTGAGTCAACTTCACCTCAAGTCTTGCAAGCACAGTAGTGCGCTCGAAGCCTTGTTTATCATGAGCTGGTTCAACAAAATTAGCCTCCAAGACACCTATAGCAAGAAAGAACCAGGAGGGTGGATGCGGTACGAGAATGATAAATAGTTAAGAGACAAATATCAAGTGGTCAGGTAGACAATAAAAAAAAAGAAAAAAAAATATTGCTAGACTAAATTGAAGATTAACCTAAATAATGATCTTACCAATAACTCCACGCCCATCGCTTCCTGCAGCATTCCACACCCTCCAAAATGGCTGATCAAAGAGAAGCAAGAAAAGTTAATGAAATAAATCGGTGCTGCAGAAAGATAATTCTTATCCTTGGTTCACCATCCAGAAGCTGAAATTACAAGAGATCCAAAAAGAAGAAAAGAGAGTAAAGAATACCAGAGCATTTGACAAAAGAATTGATCAATTGTGAAGCATTTTTTGTTTTTTAAAAATCAAACTGTAAAAAGTCAGATATGTCTGGAAGTTGTAACTAGCATAGTCAACATTATGGCTGTAAATCAGGTCGGGTTGGGGTCAACCCAACCTAAATCCCTAAACCTATTTTTAAAATATCAACCCAATTTTAATCCAACCTTAGGAAAATTGGGTTAAGTTCAAGTTGAATTTGGATTGATGATTGGAGTAAAAAAATCAAGTTTTTAATTCTGATTAAGGTAAATTTTTATTTTAAATTTGTTTTAAGTAAATAATGTTTGTCAAGTACAACATAAAAAAGAAACATTAAAAATATGTTTTCAATACTGAAATGGAGAAAAAATTAGGAAGTACATGTGCTGAATAGGTGTGCATGTACAGACAATGGGATAGTTTAAGTAATCTAGGTATATTTGAAAGTCGGGCTGAATCAGTTTGCTAACCCCTCAACCCAAACCAAACCAATTTACACCCCTAGTCAACCTTCTGCATTGACAGCGTCCACTATTATAACTATAAGCTACAAATTAGAATCTGAGAGACTAAAGGAAACACAAAAATCATTTAAATTTAATCAATCATAAGCAATATCCATTTTGTATGGGATATTCTCATGTAAAATGGATTGCGCCATGCAACCCCTCGACTTTCCACATACCGTGATGTTTCAATCAAATCCAAGACAACTATAATGCTTAATATCATTTAGCTAGTCTAGATCAAGGTTCCCCTCATCGATTTTATCGCGATGCCATTGCCGATAAAATCATTTTGGGCCATCACTGATAAAAAGATAAAAGTAAATAACAACAATCATGTTTTTTCAAATTTATCAGTAATTCATCCCCAATAATATCAATATTATCGGAATTTATCAATTTTATTAGTGATTTTATCAGTGAAAATCCCTAAATTGAATTTCTTTCCAAATTGGTTGTAATTGATCTACTAAATTGACATTATGGGTAATTTATAATATATATTTATCCTTAAACAGATAACAAGAATAATTTTTTAATAATTTTTAATTATGAATTATTTTTAAAAATTATTTTTTTACAAAACTAATCTGTTTATGTCATCATTATGAAAAGTTGGAGATTTCTAAGAAAGCAAACAGGGGCATAAGAGGATGTTGTTGAACATTTTCTAAGGTTTTATTTAATAACTAATCAATATAAATTAAATAATTAAAATAATTAAAGAGTTTAAGTACTTATCACATTTCGAGAGTTTATATACATTTATCTACCCCATTCTTAAGGTGAATGAATTCAAAAGTTGTAATTGTCTTTAAAAGTTGATGTTTCAATTAGGAAGTTTATCAAGAATTAATATACATGTCCATGTCTCACACAATTTTAACCTTATAACGTAGTCTTTTTAATTCTAAATATGTATTTATATTTGTTTTAATTTATTATGAGTTTTTTCTATGTTTTTCTATTATATATATATATATTTTCCCTATTTTATCAATAAATTTCCCAGATAAAAATAATATTATCTCTGATATATACAATATTATCTTTTTCCCAAGGAATTGATAAATAGGATATTATCGATAAGACGAACGTTGGCCTAAATATAAAAAACATCCCATTTGAAACCCATGTTGGCCACAATAAATAAAAACTTACAAGATTTCTTGAAATATGCTTTTAAATGATGTGGCTCATTTAGGTTTCAAATTGAGATGATTTTTGATATCTAGACTAAATAAATGATAATAAACACAATGGCTAATTTGGATTTAATTAAAAAATTAGTGTGTGAAAACTTGAGAGGTTGCATCATTTCACATGAGAATGTCCCATTTTACAATTGTATGCATATTGTATGCATTCATACAACTATTTGTAACATCATGAATATAATTATTTGGTTACATAATCAAATCATTATTCACAGCAGGAGGATAAAAATGACCTCAAATTAACATTTGTTCTAAAATTCGTGTCATTTCTTATAAATTTTTCATTAGGGGTGGGTGGGCTTCAAATAGAGAGAGAGAGAGAGAGTAATCAAATCATTATGAACAACTTGAGGATGAAAATGACCTCAAATTAACATTTGTTCTAAAATTCATGTCATTTCTTATAAAACTTTCATTAGGTGTGGAGATCTATCCAAAATTAGTCTCAGAGTGATAGAGAGAGAGAGAGGCATCAATTGCTAAGAAGGGCAGTAATTGTAATAAAATAGCAATATTTTGTCTCTTAGGTGTGACCAAAAAGCAATAAATTGGCAATTTATAAAAATAGATAAATATGCGAGTATAATTTACAAAATAACTCCATTTTCTATGCAATATTTATCTCTAGAACCCAAATAAAAATACGAACAATAAAAACTGATATTCATTGGCATTGCAATCGCTTGCCGAGCCCAAAAGAAGGTTCTAAGTTGTCCATACCTTTATCCATAAAACGTCTAATTCCCAGGATAGTTTGTATTCATGGTGGACAACAACGAAATTTGAATATATTTTATGTTGGAAAAGATATATAATAAAGATAATGGGACATATGCAGATATATTTACACTTACCTATATTTGTAAATATACCTACATTTTTATAATATTAGAAAATATACCTATAAATTTATAAAAAGGTTGCAATTATACCAATCTTATTAGTGACCATTAGAATCGACATTAAATTTGTTGCATAATTTCTATATTACCAATCCAATGGTCACTAATGGAATTGGAATAATTGCTTTATTTTTTGTAAATTTATAGGTATATTAGCTAAAAATTTTAAAACGCAATTATATCGACAATTAAAATAAAAAGTTTAGCTGTATTTACAAATGCCTATTTAGATAATTTTCATGGTTGTCACCCTAACCTTAATCCTTCCCTATGAACAACCTAGTTTCAGTTTCGGTTTCAAGTCAACATGATGTTTTTGCACTTGAATCTAGACCAATGATTGTATATTATCGATATTATCGTCGATAATATCGTTTTAGCCTCCCGGCGATAAAAGAAAAACTAATAAAATCGATATTATCAGTAAAATACCAGGATTATCGATAATATCGTGCATTTTATTTTATCGATATTATCATGATTTTATCGATAAAATCATGCTTTTATCGATATTATCGTGAGAAATTGTCGATAATACCATTTAGGCAACGATATTGTCGACAGGGATGTATGGGGGGGCATTTTTGGACACTGAGGTGCGAAACCTCCCTCCAAACACATTTTTTCTCCTCCCAACTCTTATTTTTGTATTCTACCATAAAAAACGAAAGATACATTGTCCATTTTGTGGGAGAAAAACTCTGTTTTTAATATCAAAATCGCATTTTTTGAATCAAATGTCCAGACACTGTGCAGGTATGAAAACCCATTTTTTCGCTGTTTTTGCTGTTTATATTGCCCGAAATCATGTTATTCATACTTTTATTACATTAAAGTATTGATTTAAAAAGATTTGCACAACCAAATTTGACAAATTTAGGCAGATTGAGGGTGAACACGCGATTTGGGGATTGATTCATCCCAAATTAGTAACTGTTTACTAATGGAAACACAAATTAAACGTAAGATTTGTTGAAAAACACAGATTTTCAGCAAAAGAAAATTGTTATTATTTTTTTGTAATATTATGAATTTTCGAAGCCAGCCTTAAAACTATATTTCTTTAAAAAATCAATGTTTGAGTCATGATAAATGCAAATTAGTTAGTTGTTTTAAGTAGATTTTGTCTGGATTTAGATTTTTGATTTTTTATAATTTAATATTAATTATAAATATTTTTTAAATTATGAAAAATAAAATTATTTTCTAAAATTTCTAAATATGTTTCTTGATTGGTTTTGAATGTCTAGAGTCCTTTTTAGACATTGTTTGATGCATATATTATGAAGATTTGTATGTTCAAGAGTGTTCAAGTCTTAAAAAGTGTTGATGTTGAGTGATGGGAAAAAAAAAATCAAGTTGTTTTGATATGATATTTTTCAGGTTAAAATTTGAAAATGTCAACAGACAAAAGTGGTGGTGGCAAAGTTGGATGTGGTTCGTCATACCCACAGAGTCAAAGGCCATTTAACCCATTTACATGCGAGGAGGGGCATATGCATGCTACACAAGATGAGGATCATGGTGCACGCCCTCCAATCAAGTGATATAAGGGAAGGTCTAAAACTAGGAAGAGTAAAGAGCCAGTTAAAGATAATACAATTAAAAGTAACATGATATCCGTGACTTTAAGTGGCAATAGAGAGAAGCCTTCCTATGAGCTAGGTAGTTCATCATATCCATATGAAGTGACAAATGATTCTGGATAGTATCACAGTCATCTATGGTATCAGCCCTCTTCACAGTCATCTCAGCTAAACTTGGCCTCGAATTACATCCAACCATATAGGTATATCTCATCAGATTACCCAGAAAGTAGAGTAGATTCATCATCTTTTTATACCATTTTTAGCTTTCCTTGTCCACTTGGTATTAAGGTAAGAGTTGGTATTTAGTTTTAATTTTCAAAAAACTTATCATGTATTGTTTTTTGTTTCGTGTGACTTGGTATTGGAGATATAATGTTTAATATAATGCTTTTTCTTACTAAGATTTACTCTCCTTCTGTGAGCCTATACGCATTTCTCATGTGCACATTCAATATTCACGCAATGGTGACTTTTTTAATTTAAAATTTTGCCCAAATTGTTTGTTTATATTTATCATAATTTATTACAAAGTTTCATTAAAAATCTCTCAAATTTTCTCTATTTTTCTAATTTTTTCTAGCTTTTCAATAAAGTTCCCAGAAAAAATGATAACATATTTTTCCCAGGCCATCGAATAATAGGTATTTATCAATAATACGAACACTGATCTGACCTAAATGTCATTAGATGCCATGAGCATAGATGTTTGGATTCTTATGATATTACCTGAATAAAGTAGAATTTTGTTATCACAACCAGTGTTATCAATATCGAAAATTTCGGGCAAAATTTTGCCAAATTTTAGATTTGAACCAGTGGCGAAACGATTTCGCCCTTGAGATTTTCGTTTTCTCTGTTTTAGGAGAGATTTTCGAAAAATCAGCGAAATTCGCCAAAATCTCGCCGAGACAGTGGCGAAATTTTGGGGATAAAAGGAAAAAAAAAGTAGAGGGCAGGCCTAAAAATTTTCGAAACCCGCCTCTGCCTCTCAAACACTCTTTTCCGAAACCCTAGTGCTGATTTCTCAACCAAAAAACTTCATCTATGCGAGATCTGACACTGGCAGCTAGGGTTTCGAAATCGATTTTGGGTAGTTTCGAACTTACATGGATTTGTTAGCTTCGAAAACCCAAATGGAAGTTTCGAAATCACATTTCGTGGAGACTTACATGCGTTTCGAAGCTTGAATCCGGCACAAAGAGGAGGAACTCCTCCCTCTTCCGTTGACAGCAATTGCTTCCTTCGGTTTTTCCCTTCGAATCCACCCAAATGGCTTCAAAATCTCTGATGGAGTGTTCGGAAGTGCTTGAGGAGTGATCAAAATCACCAATCAAGTTCTTAATCCCTGTCGAATGCAAGCTGCTGATCAAAGAAACCCATTAGGTGTCGTTGGGAGTAGACCGACAGCGTGAGGGAGAGAACAGAGTCTCTGTTTGAGCGTCTACGTGGGTGGGAGGGAAATTGGGATTTGGTGGATTTTGTGGGAGGGAGTTTTTTATTTGCTCGTCAGCGTTAATCACCTATACTAATCAGGTATGTTTCTAATTAGTAATCATGATTTATTATTACTTTTTAGCATTTTTTTAATAGATTTTTTATCACATAAATTTATATGAGTTTTAGATTGGGTTTCTTATTTAAAGTTTAAATAAAAAATGCTAAATTTTTATAACTTTATTTAATTTAGATAATATAAATATTATTTAGCAGTAACAAAAATTAATTAACATATACTTTATATTTTTGTGTAAATGATGTTATTGGATTTATTTTATATAAATAAAACAAATGATGTTATATTTTATTATTGGATCTCCAATAGTTCATTCCATTTTATATTTATATCACCATTCACAATTACGCTAACACCATCATCACTATAATTTTATGAGTTGGATAAGTTGAAATTCAATCCTCCATGCTTAAAATCCTAACCTCGATTCCCATCTTGTCACGTGATTACTATTCCAGGGAATATGGGGTAAGAGAGATAAAAAAAGGGGGGTGGAGGAGTATAAGATGCGTGCAATGCACCAAGCACAAGGCTGCATAACATTACAGTTTTAAATTAGGGTGGACTATGGCCAGAGCTCAATCTGTATATTTTATTTTGATGCCTATTATTGGTATCTTGAAGTTTTATAATAGCACCATCTATTTGGCCTTTTAGTCCCACATATAATTCATTGAAGCGCTTGTTTAGGAATTAGAAAATTACGAACACTGGGAAATATAAATAATAATGAAGAAAAATAAAGTAATTAAGATATGTAAATATTACATCAATTAAAAGAGATTTAAAAAGATCAAATAAGATTTATCTCTTTTTTTCCTTCTAAAACTAGTTTAATATTTTTACGTAAATTTTAGCTTTTCATGTATTATTTTTGTGTAACAAAAAAGATATATCTGGTGCCTTTCTTATTGGATTTATTTTATGTAAAAGATGTTAATTATTCTATAACATTATTGTTTTTATTTATAGGTTCACTATGTCAAGCTTAAATACGGGAAGAGGCAGTAAAAATAAGTCACAGGATTTCCTTGGGAGCATGAGAAGGCATTAGATGAGTATCCAAATGGAGCAGAGTGTAATTATTGTGGTCAACAAATAAAGTCAGGGGGTGTTACAAGATTGAAAGAGCATTTAGTTGGAGGGTTCAAAAATGTTAGAAATTGCCCCAAGGTGCCCCCAAAAGTGAGAAAGTTGATTAAAAGGGTTTTAGTACAAGGGGTGAACTTTCAAGAGTCAAAAAAGCAAAATGAGAGAAATATTTCCGAGAAATTATATGAATTTTCAAATACAGTGAATGTTGATGATGATGATGAGGATGATGAGAATGATGGTGATATCAGAAGAGCTATGCATGCCTCTAGAGCGGAGCAATGGAAAAGGAAACAAATGATTCAGCTAAAGATGGATAGGCAAATGTTCCATGTGTCTGTTAGGGAGGTTGGTGGTGGTAGTGGAGGTGGTGGTGGTTGTAGGTATGGGGGTGTTAGTGGTGGTGGTGGTGGTGGTAGGTATGGGGGCGGTAGTGGGAGTGGTGATAGTGGTAGGTATGGGGGTGATGAAAAGGGTGGAATTATGGGATATTTTGGACATAGAAAAATGTAAGAATGGCTGAACCGAAATTATATGGACAAGTAGGTGGAGTACAAAAAAAAATAAAGGATATGTTCAATAAGGGTAGCGTTGGCCAGCTTGACAAGTTTGGATCAAAGTTTTTTTTCTACAATGCAATTCCAGCACATACAACAGATACAGTTGCATTCAAGAACTTTGTAGCTGTTGCTCAACGAGAGGGGGAACATGTAAAACCCCCCCACAGGAAGGGAAATTTATGAAAAGTATTTGAAGGAAGAGGTGATAGAGATAAATGACTGGATCAATAGTCAAAAGCATCATTGGGATACTTATGAAGTTACCATTATGTGTGATGGATAGACGGGCCCAACAAAAATGTCTATATTAAATTTTATAGTATACTGCAGAGGGATATTAGCATTCATATAGTCAACAGATGCATCGGCATATTTAAAGCATGCTTATTACATCGAGGGGGAATTAGAGAAAATGATTGAATGGGTTGGCGCAGATCATGTCGTCCAGATTGTTACTGATAGTGGGAGTGCCTATAAAAAAGTTGAGAAAACACTGGAAGAAAGATAGTCTTTTTATTGGACCCCTTGTGTTGCACATTGCATTGATCTAATGCCAGAAGATATTAGTCGTCGTCCATCTGTAACAAAAATAATAAAAATGCATGTACGGTGACCAAGTTTGTATACAATTACAGTTGGGTTCTTTCCATGTTTCAAGCGACATCTGGATATGACAGAGAGATCGTTCGTCCTGGAAAGACGAGATTTGCTACAAATTATATTGCACTGGAAAGACGAGATCTGCTACAAATTATATTGCACTGGAAAGCTTGTACAAGGCTCATCAGGCCCTCAGCACAGCTTTTAACTTGGACGAATGGCGGGCCTCAAAATATAGAAAGACGGCAGAGGGGAAGAGAACAATAGATATTATTATGACAGCTACATTTTGGGATCGTGTGAAATGGGTATTGGGCATACTAGAACCTATCTACCGAGTTCTGAGGATAGTGAACAATGAGACATATCCATCAATAGGTTCCATGTATGAGTCCATTCGTTTTATGATGCAAGCAATCAAGGAGAATAATCTCAAGCGTATAGATTGGGTGTTGCAGATTATAGAAGCTTGTTGGGAAGGCATGCTAAGTCACCCTCTACATGTTGCTGGTGAGTATGTGATTTAATAAATCCAGTTTCATCAAATATATATAGAATTTTTCTATTTACATTAACTTAAATCTAATTTTTGCAGCTTATTACTTAAATCCCAAGTATTATTATGAGCAGCATCTAGGTCAGGATGCCCAGCTTGGCACCTCGCTTTTTCAAGTATTTGAAAAGCTTTTTCCCAACAATCCCAATGCTGGGGATCTTGTAAATGAGGTAATTATATACAATTTAATACACCTACATCATTTCAAGGGTAGTTTGTTGATTAAGAATTGCATATTTATAATATTTATTTTCTCCAATGTTATAGTTGATGTACTTTCAAGATGCCAAGGGGTTATTTGGGATGAATGTAGCAATCCAATCAAGAAGCAAAGTAATGTCATGTAAGTAAAGGATAGTGATTTAATAATATGTTGTCCACTTTTTATTTTATATTATTGATAAATCCAAAATTTCTTTCATAGGTGAGTGGTGTAATTGTTATGGGACAGAAACACCAAAATTTGAGACTATTGGCATGTAAATTACTGAGTCAGACGGTATCTTCCTCTCCATGTGAGCGTAACTGGAGTATGTTTTCTTTGATTCATACATGTAAAAGAAACAAGTTGGGATATAAGAGGCTCCAAGATTTGGTATTCTATCATTATAATATGCGGCTTCGGGAACGATTGCTTCGATCTAAAGAAAGCTCTCCTGAAGATCCATTGGACTTAATGATGATAGAACATTACGCTCACTTGGAGAAAGATGATGACGGAGAGGACCATTTATTTGAGTGGCTAAGGTCAAATGATTTAGATACTACAGATGGAGGGTCAGAATCTGCTATTGCTAATATAGCTCGTGAACAAGGGGTAAATGTACAAAGAATATTGGTGGTATGGGTGACACTTCAATTAGCCAAAGGTCTCTTAGTCCATTCACAATATAAGCTGACTTCCAACATGCTACGCAAGATGAAAATCATGGTACAAGCCCGCCTTTAAGATCCTATGTGAGGAAGTATGACAGTAAAAAAAAGGTGGCTTTTACAGAGGAGGATGACTTGGTGGATAGTATGGCTGCCACCTCTATTGGTATGGATAGTAGTGAGTAAAGGTTTAGTTGTGGATATCAAGAATCTCAACATTCTTATGTCGGAGATTCTGAATATTATCCTCAACAGTCTTATGGCCAGATACCATATAATCTAAATAGTGGAACCAAAACGTCTTCATCTTCTCTCCTTGCATGGTACGACTTATATCCAGATGGTTTCTATATTCATTGGCCAGAAGCAATGGAAGAAAACCGTAGAGATGATAAAGAGGATGAGCCTACATGAGTTTCTTTTTGGTGGTGAGGTATGGTAATAACATGTCTCATATTATATGCATATATTTAACTGCTTTATTTACTTTTGCATCACTGATATGTTTCCTTTATGTCGTATATATAGACATTTAAAGTGATGTTTTTTGTTCTATATGTGAATTCAGATTTATCAGGATTTATTATGAAGTTTTTTGAAAGATTTTCTATTTTTTCTGTATTTTTTTAATTTTTTTATATTTCAGTGAAATTGTTCGGCGAAATTTTCAATAATTTCTCTGAAATTAGCGAAATTTTCTCTTTTTCAGCTTATCAAAATTTTCCCTATTAGCGAAATTACGAACGTTGATCACAACTAGTAGTTAAAAGTTAGCGTTCGTAGTTTCATTGAAAAGAGAAATTTTGTTAATCCTAGGAAAAGAAATTTTCACTATTTTAAAGAAATTCTTGCTAATTTTTCTGAATTATTTTACTAAAATAGAAAAAATTAGAAAATAGAGAAAAATTAAAATTTTTCAATAAAACTTTAAAATAAATTATGATAAATATAAATATTCATCTATAATAAAAAACATCACTTCAAATGCCAACATATAAGAACTAATGGAACCACATCAATGTCATATTCAATGATAAAATAAAATAAAATAAATCTAACATAAAAATATTGCTAAAGGTGTGTTCTAGAGTGATATTTAAAGTTTGGAACCATTAATCAAGATTCTAGAGTCATGCAAGGAACCACATAACCTATACAATATAGGCATTAAACTTATAAATATATCTACTATACTAATTTAGTAATAAATAACATATTTTAATAATTAATTATTAATTTAAAATAATTAAAAAATTAACATTAAGATTTGTTTTCATGCATAATTACAAAAAAAATTATAATAAATCATTCTCAATTAATAGAAATAATTAAATTTAGGCTCACAAACTCAATTAGAGATTCCCTAAAATCATCCCTAATTTTACCCACATCATATTTACTCAAAAAATAATGAAAATCTGATATTTTTTTAGTAGATAATTTAGTATTGTTGTTATTCGCATCATCAAAGCCCATCGTGTCCTTTCAATAATACCATTTGGGGGTGGGTGGGTAGATTTTTCACCCAAATCTAAAATGGTTGTTAAATCAATTTTCAATCTAGATAAACAGCTCACAAAAAACTTATATTAAACAAATAGAATCATTTACACTGGAAAAATAATAAAAAAATAAAAAAAAATCATTAGTTTACCTCTCTTGCACACAAAACACCAAAAAAACATTTACAAAAATAAATAAAACGGAGGTTTTCACTGCTGTTTCAAATGCATTCAGGTTTTCACTGCTATCTCTTGAAAGTTTTTATGAAATGGAGAGAAAAAATGAGAAAATATTGAGATTAAAGAGATAATATCTGTTATCTTCTAAATCTCAAAATTTTCTCCTAAACAGGGAGATTTCAATTCTCACCTATCGAGAAGTGATTAGAAAAATTTTCACCCATTTTAATTTGATTTGACATCTTAACTACTAACGACCCTACTTTTTCTCATTATTACTTATATTTTTAATCATTATTCTCTACCTTTTAATATAAAAAGCTTACTTATTTTGTTTTTATTCACTTTATTTCTAATCATTAATTCCTATTACATCGCTCCCTCTCTTTGCCTCCACTTTTCTAGGTTACTTTTTTCTCCTCTTTTTCCCATTCCCAAAACAGACCGTTATTTTCTAATTATTTGGGCTTTCTGCATGGTAAACCAAGAAATCCATGATGGTTACATTGAAGGAAGACACTTGTAGCATCTTGGCTTGGCTTGCATGATTCATACCTTTCTAAACATTGGATAGCATTACACAAACTTAGGTCACATAACAACATAGAAAAACCAAATTAGCTCAAACCAAACATAGAATTTCAAGACATTCTGCAGAACATTTCATGTTAATTACATATAACTAGAACATAGACCAAAGCAAACCTTTATAAGCCGATTCTTATGATAAACATTGAAGCCTTGAACATCAATATGATGCTTCGCATCTTTTACAAAACCAATTGTCACTTCAGCAACCATCTAAAGTCAAGGCAGGATGAAGGGCATTGGGATCAGTAATTTACAAAAAAGAATAATAATAAAGCATTTTGCATTCAATGATAAGACTAGAAAGTATTACATTTGGATCCTTTGGAATGCCTTCAGCTACTGCCTGCGGCCTGTATGTAACCTGTTGTTTTAGCATCATATCATTCACAATGTTGTGGTACTCAACATCTTTGCCGCGCAGGATAATTCTGAAGCAAGGTGGAGGTCTGAGATAGAGAATTGATGCATAACTCTGCACATAAGGAAAAGAAATGTAAAGCCAAGCCAAAACACCGCTTGTAAGTTTCAAGGAACAATTTCAAATCATATATAAGGTCTTTGCGTTGAGAGGAAATAAGGTTTGTGTTCCATGGGCTGGTTCAATGCCATTCATCAGATATATCATCTCTTAATAGACTTAAAAATCATCTCAATCCATAATTTGCATAGGCCAAAACAAAAGACACTTAAGAGTTTCTCTTGATCCATTAAACTTTTATAATTGTTTTTGTAATCTGTGCGACATGGTTCGTGCATCTAAACCATTCATGACATGTATCTTACTTAAGTGAGGAGTTCTAATAAATATTAAACAATTCTAAAATTTTGATGATCATTAGGAATCATTTTATATGTTTTATGTATGATGTACAATTCAGTCAAATGCTAACACCAACTTAACGAGACATTTAAGCAATTAGTAGTACACTTAATGTCCAAAAGGCTATCTATTATATGCAGTTATGCACAGTTTAGGTACCATTTATAAATCATGAAAGAGCTTATAGAACTCGACCTTATTTTAACTTAAAGCAAGATTGGCATCATAGACATGCATACAGCATGCACATGCACATACATAAATATATAGCAACAGTAATGAAAAAAAAGAAAAGTTTCATGACTCGAATTTCCTTTTACAATTTAAATACATTTATACATTATGAAAGAGCCTATAGAACTCAACTTTATTTTAACTTAAAGTATGATTGGCCTCATAGACATGCATACAGCATGTACACGCACATACATACATATATAGCAACAGTAATGAAAAAGAAGTGTCATGACTCAAATTTCCTTTTACAATTTAAATCCATAAAGAAAGGATTCCACCAAGGACCATGGATGGTAAGAAGGTAATTTGAATTCAAATATTTCTGCTGAGCAGAAGCTAGTAAAGCAATTTTGTCGTCCCTAGATTTAAAAGAGTGCATAGATACATGAGATTTAATCAAAACTCGTTTTGACAGTTCTAAATTCAACTGATACAATAATGAAAAAGGAATGGCTAAATTCAACTGATAAAATAATGAAATAAGGAATGGTTCTATCCACGCTCATCTAGATGGTGTTGTACAAAACTGCTTGCATTTACCAGTACAGAGCAGCATCTGGCTAAAGCCAACTCTAGTCTCTAAGATCTTCACCATATGAGTTGCAACACACGGGTAGAGCTATTAGATGTTACTACTAAAATTAAATATAACTTGGACTTTGGATTTTGATGGTTCTACTATACTTTGTCTTCAGCTGAAGCTAAAGAATCTGAAGCTCTACTATGAGAAAATATTTTTTCCTTGTGATTTTTATTTTGATTTCAATAAAGTAAAGAGTGATTTATCATTGCCTGTATCCTTTGTGGTGTAGGTATGAGTCAAGGAAACAGACTGCAAAATATGTGGGTAAGTCTGCAGATATCTTGCCCTCAAAACCTACATTGGCAGGAGCCTCATACATTGGGCATGCCCTTCCTTTAAATGAGTAATCCACCACATCCATTTAAAACATGGTCATTCAGTACTTTATTCCAGGACCAGTATGTCAATGTGACTTAAACAGGCGATCCATCCTAGTCAAGTGCTTAGGTAAGATGATTAGAATTCCAAATACTTCCAGACACTTTGTATGTTTAATATTGATAAATGGAATATTTGCTTTATGAAAAATGTCTAAGTGGTTGAACGATGATGAGCAGATAAGAAGGAACCCAAAACATCTTTTAAGTTCTCTGTCTGCAGGTATTCCTATTGTTGGGAATGATCATTGTCAACATAGTATCACCCTTCATTAGTTACTGATGCATACAATATATTCTATTGAGGCCTCCTGTATTCTTGTAGTTTAGATTTGGGAAAAAGTTAGACCAAAAAGAAAGAAAAGAGAGAAAATGATGAGAACAGGAAGGGAGGTGATGCAGGACAGGTAGGAAGAAGATCGAAGAAAGAGAAAAAAAACTCTCAAGGGGGAGGAGAAGGAAAGAAAGAGGAGAAGTAGAGAAGAATTTATGGAAGATTAGGGCAAGGAAAGAAGTAATCAATGTATTTCAATAATCAAGTGTCTCAATCCTAATATAAGTTACCCTATTTATAGACTTGAAAGCAAAACCTTAAACATGCGTAAAACACACATAACCAGAAAAATACCAAAATACCCCCAAAATCCCTAATCAAATAAAGAAACCCTAATTACTACGATTGCGCTTAGAATATGTATGAATTCGGCGCGCATCATAATCCCCATCAATTCTCCCCAGCTTGAAAGAACACTCCAGTGGAGAGTTCACATGATGATACTGATTAAGTAAATCTGGGTCCAATGCCTGAAGCTCCTCTTCGGGCATCCATGTAGCATCAGTGTCAGACTTGTTTCTCCACTTTACAAGATACCTATGTAATCCGCCTGAAGAAAAAGTTATGATCTAATCTTTGAGGATACTCTGAACCTGATTTGTAAGTGTAAACTGTGATCATGATAGAACTGGAACAGATTCCAAAGCTGAAGAAACTCCTTAGTTTGGTACCCTTGTAGGTAAAAAAGAAGGCTCCAAGGTGCCTCTATAAGGAGACAAATCCTCAACATTGAAAGTTGAACTAATCCCTAAATCTGGAAGCAAATCGAGAATATATGTATTTAATCTTAATTTTCGTAAAATACGAAAAGGATCACTGGCTCGTGCATGCAACTTTTTAAAAGAATTTTTAGGAAATTTCTCAGGTCGCATACGAACCATAGCATAATCATGCTCATTAAATTCACGATGCTTACGGTGTAAATCAACAGCAAGCTTATAAGTTTCGTTATTTAGTACAATTTTCCTTCGTATAGTGGCATGAACATCATGAATGTGCTGTGAAAATGTGTCAGCAGAAACAGAAATACAAGTATCAGGTGGCAAGGGTATAAGATCAATGGGAGCACGAGGAGCAAAACCTTGGACTATCTCAAATGGGGACTTTCTTGTGGATCTATTAACAGAATTATCATAAGCAAACTTTGCAATAGACAAAACTGAATCCCAAGTACCTAAGTGCTTACCTACCAAACATCTAAGTAAGTCTCCCAAACTTCGGTTAACAACCTCGGTTTGACCATCAATTTGTAGGTAAAAAGTAGAAGAAAATTTCAGTTTAGTCCCAGAAAGTTTCCACAAAGTCTTCCAGAAATAGCTCACAAAACGGACATCCCTATCAGACACAATAGTAGATGGCAATCCGTGCAGTCTAACGATCTTCTTGAAAAATAATTGTCAAATGTAAGGCATCAGCAGTCTTTTGACATAGTAGAAAGTGAATCATCTTTGAGAATCGATCCACCACTACCAAAATAGAATCAAATTTTCTAGAAGTCATAGACAAACCGAGAATAAAATCCATGCTAATGTCTTACCAAGGAGTGTGTGAAACAAGCAATGGTATGTACAACCTTGTGTTTGGTTTCTTTGTTTTTGCTAACTGACATGTCCGACACATAGATACAACTCTAGCAGCATCCCGTTTCAAAGAAGGCCAATAAAATCTATCTTCAACTAGAGTTATTGCCTTATCCCTACCAAAATGTCCTGCAACGCCTCCTGCATGTAATTCCAAAATCAAAAAAATCACGCAATGAAGTTTTGGGAATACATAGCTTGGAACCTTTAAACAAAAAACTATCCTTAACCACAAAATCAACATATTTCTGATGGTTTCCACTCTGCACCCCCTAAAAAATAATACCAAACTCTGGACACATGACATATTCATCCTTCAACCTATCAAAACTTATAACATTGACAATCATTGTTTGAAAGACTGCAACTACACGATTGAGGGCATCCGTTGGTTTGTTCTCAACACCTGCACGATGCTTAAAAACAAAGGTATATTCCTGGAGAAACTCCACTTAGCATGTCTGGCACTAAGTTTACATTGTGATTGCAGATATTTCAAAGCTTAATGATCAGAATAAAGTACAAACTCTTGAGATAATAAGTAATGTCGCCAATACCTCAATGCTTGTACTACAGCGTAAAATTCTTTATTATATATCGAATATCTTTGCTTAGCTTCATTAAGTTTCTTGCTGAAATATGCAATGAGATGACCCTCTTGACTTAGAACACCACCAATACCAGCTCCTAAAGTATCACATGCAACCTCAAAAGCTTTTGAAAAATCAGGAAGTTGTAATACAGGTGCCTCGGTCATTTTCTTTTTAATCTCACAAAATGCCTTAGATGCAGACTTGGACCATTGAAATTCATTTCCTTTCATGCAATCAATGATGGGAGCCATGATGGAACTAAAATCTCTAATGAAACGCCTATAAAAACTAGCTTACCCATGAAAACTACGAACCTCATGAAGGGATTTAGGTTCTGGCCAATTTCGAATAGCACTCACCTTAGAATGATCCATAGTTAAACTGTGAGCTGAAACAACAAATCCTAGAAAGATCACATTGATTTGCATAAAATAACACTTCTTGATATTTGCGTTCAATTTTTGAACACGGAGTGTTTCAAGAACATGTCGCAAATGAACAATATGATCTTTCTTAGAAAGACTGTAAATCAATATATCATCAAAATAAACCACTAAAAATTTCCTAATAAAAGGTCATAAAATCTATGTCATCGCCCTCATGAAAGTACAAGGTGCATTTGACAGTCTAAAGGGCATCACTAACCATTCATACAACCCATCTTGAGTCTTAAAAACAGTTTTCCACTCATTGCCAGTTCTCTATCTGATTTAATGATATCCACTTTGAAGATCGATTTTGGAGAATCATTGTGAGCCAGTCATTTGATCCAACATATCATCGAATCAAGGTATTGAAAATCTATACTTGACTGTTATTTTATTTATGGCTCTACTATCCACACACATTCTCCAAGATCCATCTTTCTTTGGAGTCAACAAAGCAGGTACGGCACATAGACTTAAGCTTTCACAAATGAAACCCTTATGGATCAACTCATCCACTTGTCGTTTGAGTTCAGCTCGTTCCTTGGGATTCATTCGATAATATGGTAAATTTGGGAATTGTGATCCCGGAACCAAATCGATAACATGTTGTATATCCCTCATAGGTGGTAACTCATTTAGTAATTCTTCAGGGGCCACGTCTCTAAATTCATTCAAAAGATTTATAATTTATGACGATTGAGCAACAGACTCATCTACATAGACACTACACTCAGACTTTCCTACCAAAGTCAACACAAAACCTGATTCTTTACACTCCTTTTCAAACTCTCGCTTGACCAGAATATGCAAAGGCTTTTTCTCTGGGGGTTCAATAGAAGAAATTTTCTTTTGAGGTCTTTCTTTTACTGATGGTTTGGCTGGTCTCAAAAGAATAGATTTTCCCTTGTGCCTGAAAAAATATGCGTTTGATTTTCCATAATGTATGGCATTCATATCAAATAACCAAGGAAGACCAAGCAAAATATGAGTTACATCCATCGGAAGAACATCACACCATATTTCATCCTCATAGTTTGCAATTTTAAGTGGGACCAAACATCTTTCATGAACAGGTAGTGTCGTCTTATCTACCCATGCTACTCAGTATGGTTTAGGATGGAGCTCAGATTTCAATTTCATCCTGGTTACACCAGCCTTTAATACAACATTCATGGAGCTACTCCCATCAATAACAACCTTGCATATGGCGTCACCGCACATAAAAAATGAATGAAAAATGTTGGTACCCTTCCAATCATCTTTAAAATCAGAAGTAGACAAAATGCATCTCATGATACGTACATGCTCAACATCATACTGATTTTCATCACACGCTAAGTCGAGATCGTCAAGTGCATCTAGTTTATCAACAACACAATCTATATCTCTCTCATTGTAATCTTCATTTTTCTTAGCCTCTTTTATAAGAGTAAGATTCGGACGATGTGATGTAGTGTGACCCCATGCTATGACATTTAATACATTCAACCCCAGATATTTTGGAGCTAGCATTCCCAGAAAAATTTTGAACAAGGTTGTCACTACATTTGCTTTGTGAACTCACTCTTTAGTTAGACATTGACCGGGATGTAAATCTATTTGCCTGAGTATCCCCAACTTGGTAAGTGATACGTTTAAAGGGTGGGGACTTCTGATACTTCTCCAATTCTAGTGCCTTATAAACTGCCTCTTCGAGGATATATAGAGCATGTAAAACTAGTTCTCGTTTCAATTCAGGTTTAAGACCATTAATGAATTTAAGACGTGTCACCCACCGGTCTCGATTAATTTGACATCTTAAGAAGAGATTATCAAATTTCTGATAATACTCAGTGACAGTCATGGTTCCTTTTCTTAAACTCATCAATTGGTCCATTAGTTAGTCTCTGTGAAAATGGGGCACATATTTTATTTTTAATTTATTTTTCGTTTCAACCCATGTGGTGATATGTGCCTCTCTACCCTCTTCTATATCCCTTTTCACACCTAACCAGTAATGTTAGGCAGATCCTATCAACTTTTATCTTTGCAAATCGGATGCATGGGGCATCTGTCATGTTATACCATTCAAAGAATCTTTCTAATTCGGTTATCCAATTGATGAAGGTGTCAGGATCAAACTGTCCATCAAAGCTAGATACATCAACTTTGACCTTTTTTGTGACATCACCATCCCCAAGGACATGCCTACGATAAACTACCATATTTTGTTGTGGCTAACGTGGAAAGTCATATGATTGAGCCATATTTTGTTGCCCATGTTCAGTTCCATGTGTCTCTCTAACATTTAGAAAATCTCTTGGGTTTTCAACCAAAAATTCTCTACCAAGACCCATAGACTAATGATGATCCCTAAGTGTACCTGGAGGAGGAATAATACCTCAATGTTGGTGGGGCGATCTTATAGGATTTTGATTATGCTCATTGGGAGAAGTTTGACCCATGTTAGGTTCTGAAAAATCCACCATCGACTCATCAACAGGACGTTTGCCTAGATGTTTGAGTATAGACTGAGTTTGGGCTTCTAATTGCATTGAAATTGAATTTGAAACTCAGTGAAGTTGGTAGTCAGGTTGGTTTATCCTATGGATAAGTTGGCTTATCATATGTATAAGTTCTCACATTTTTGAGCTAGAGAATCATATTTTTCATTGAGGTGGTCACAGGTTTGGGACAATTTCTCAGCTGTATTTGCAAGTTCAGCATTAGTAACCATGTTGGACTCAATATAAGTGAATTAGGGTGAATGGATGATGCACAATACGAAGATGTATGCTACTGTAAAATAAAACTCACACTAAGTAATTAACTCAAAAATGCTTAATAAATCACCAAAGCAAACAGAAGTAAATAAGGGATCTTAACTTAATCGACAGATAAAAGTTTAATTCAAGCTCAACAGGAAGGAATGTACCTTTTAAGAAGCCCTAAAAAATCTTTCTTAAATACCTGTGTTTAAAACTGCAATTTCTAAAAGAAAAAGGTTTGCTGCAGTTTTGAAAAATAGGCTTTTCTGTAATTTTTAGCAAGACCGGGGCTTTTCTGAAATTTCAGCAAAGGTAAGGGATTTTTTTTTGCAATTTCTGGAATAGAGAACTATTTTGTAATTTTCTGGGACAGGGATTGTCTTGCAAAATATATAGCAAGGGACTTTTTTTTTTTTGTAAAATTTTTGTAAAGGGTTTAGTTTCTAAAAAGTAAATCAGAGGGACTATTTTAAAAAAATTCCAAAAAAAAACCCAAAAGTTGGTTCGTCTTCTTCCCTGCACACGAACGACCAATTATGGGTTTTCGAAACCCACCGGAGCTGCTGGCAGCGGCTACGGACGGCACCAGAACCATTGTCAGAGAGCTCTGAAGGCACCGGCGGTGGTCAGCAACACTAGGGAGGCTGTCTTATGGCGTTAGAGTGGTCGAATCGAAGAAGGCAGCCACTTGAGAGCTTCAATCGCGACTTCTGTTGATGCCAGACGAATGGTCAGTGTTTCCAACGGCTCAGAAGATGGTCGACGACGATGGAGTTATCGGAATTGAAGGGGACAACTGCTGGAACTGTCGGATAGAAAGCTTTGACGCTAGGAGGTCATTGGAGCTGGATATGGAGGCGTCAAAGGTGGGTTCCGACCCCTTTTATAGGGTTTCCGACGAGATAGGCTGCCGAATTTGAAGAAGAAACACCACCAGATGTCGAATTCCGACTTTAGGAATCTTGTTCCAACGTTGTGGCTTGCCGGAAACAACGAGGATGGTTTCTAAAGAGCCTATTGAGCCCGACCGACGCTGTACGTCGTCGGAATCGAAGTGGGAGCCCTCGAAATCACCGAAAGCTGACATAGAAGGTGTCGGATACGAAGAATATGACGTCCGATTTGTCATCTTGGGTCGACCTTGCTAGCTAGAACAGTTGATCGAATCACTGTATAAGCCTTGACATGAACAGTGAATCAAAGTATAGTAGACGGCTTGATGCGAACAATGGGATTAGAATTTGAGATATGAAAGATGAATCGCAGGGTTTGCTTTGATACCAAATTGATGCAGGACAGGTAGGAAGATAGAAGAAAGAGAAAGAAACCTCTCAAGGGGAGGAGAAGGGGAGAAAGGGAGAAGAATTTAGGGAGGATTAGGGCAAGCAAAGAAGCAATCAATGTATTTCAATAATCAAGTGTCTCAATCCTAATACAAGCTACCCTATTTATAGACTTGAAAGCAAAACCTTAAACATGCATAAAATGCACGTAACAAGTAAAATACGAAAATATCCCCAAAATCCCTAATCAAATAAAGAAACCCTAATTACTATGATTATGCCTAGAATATGTACGAATTGGGTGCGCATCACAATCCCCATCAGCAGGAAGGTGATATGAGTAGTAAAAACTATAGGGCCGTTCCCTCTCTTATCTATTCAAAAGATAAACTTTATAATACAACAATAATGCTCCTATAGGAATACCCTACTTCCTACACTTACCCTCAAGCAGGGCATAGATATCAATCATTCCTAGCTTGTACGAGGTGATGAAACAAAGACTTTGGAAGCCTTTTTGTGAATACATCAGCTAGTTGATTTTCAGAATGGATGAATGGCAAACAAATCTCTCCCGAAACCAAGTGCTCTCGAAATAAAATGACAATATACCTGAATATGTGTTGTCCAATCATGTTGAACCAAATTATTAATAATATTAGCAGTATCCTTGCCATGATACATCTTCATAGGATGCGACATTCATATACCTAAATCACATGATAGCAAGCATACCCACAGAAGTTTGGCAACCCCAACAATACAGCTATACTCAGCTTCAGCACTAGAATGAGCTCACACAAACTGTTTCTTACCCACTGCTCAGTTCTGCTATAAAGATGCTGGATGCATCATATATACTCCATGTACTTATCTTTCTATAAGAAAATAAAATAAAGATGACATAACAAAAGCAGCAAGATGAAAATTTCTATGAAGTAGAAAGATTGAATTAAGACATTAAGCATGAAGATGGTACCCTCAATGAATGTTGATACGTCAAGAAGTGCCTAGAATTAGGGAATTCTTTTGCCATTTGTATCTTCTTCTCATCACGGTTCACACCTCTAAGTTGAATGTCCTGCCATTTCAATGCTATCAATGCCACATACAGAAGAAAAAGCATCCATTGGAAAAGAAAAGCAGTGAATTAGCGAAGAACAAATAATTCACCATGCATTATAGAATGGTCAAATGTGCAAGTAGCATGAAAACGTACCTGTTGATCAGCAGAAAAATCAAGTTCCAACTTCCCTTGATCATTTTCCCATAGATTGTAAATGATAATACGTGTACCCTGATCCTTTATTGAATTAAACTGCAATATAAAAAACATTAATAATGAAAACTGTAAGCCTTCTAAAATAATATCACATAATAAAACATAAAAAGAGATCTCTCACAACAGAAAACATATAATATTTGTATCCAGCAAGGCATCTAGCAATCTAGAAAAGATTAGAACCTGAGGATGGACCCAAGAATGCTGTGATGAAAAGCGCATGAACAAAATTCAAATAGTAAAGTTGAAAAGCACATGACTACAAAGTTTCAGCAAATGGAGCAATTTCCAGACCCAGATACCTGTGTTCCTATGATTCCAATTCTCTCAATTCCAATATCTTACATTTTCAGTCTACATTTCTCCCCTTGATCAGGCTATTCTGCAGTTACAATCTGTAGTTTTTGACCAGAAAAACCGTATAGCCAATTAACTCGAGAGAAAATACAACAAAACAACGACAATCCTGTAGAAATCAGACTTTCAATCGAAATGGTTCATTTAGCAACACAGTTTAACCTGTTTCAGTCATTGATCCAAGCTGGCTTGTAACTGTGGACATGAATCTTGTAATGCAAAAATATGTAGAAGGTAATAGACTTACTAGTAATCAAGCTTATATAAAATTTAAGTGTATACTGACCTTCAATATCCTAAAGAGTTTTGAACCCTGGATAAGAGGATGAAAATTGTGAAAATATACCAACTCTACCAATCATGGAATTATCCTCAATTTTTTTTCAACATTTTAAACAATTTGTTTCATTGGCAGAACAGTTGAACCAGCCTGTTCATCCAGTTGTACCAACTTTTCTTCTAGTCCAGATTCTTATACCTAACCAGGCCAGCCAGGGACCTGTTGCAGTTGAACAAATCCAGCCCAGCTGCTTCAGCCTGCCTTACAAAATATTGAGCAAAAAATGGTGTTGATAAAATTTCCTTGCTGCAAAAAAGAAAGACAACACATGGGCTCCAGTGCTAACACAAATCCTTCATGCTATCTAAACCATTTTTCCCACGAACAAGCAAAAACATAAACGGGTACATGCAATTACTTCAAAGCCACAAGATTTGAATCATTTTCTTCCAAGAAACAAACAATAGAGAGAGAAGACCAGAGTCCCGTCAACAGGCTCTCTTAACAATTTTTACCTACCCACATACAAGCAAAAACATAAACAAGAGCAAGAACCTACTTCAAAGCCACAAGTTTTGAATCATCTTCTCCCAAGAAACAAACAATAGAGCGAAGACCTAGGTCCTGTCAGTGGCAAACATGAAGGTAGGACAACCCCTAATGGGGCACACCACAAATGGCTTAGATGCTTCCAACTCCATTGCATGGTCAAATATTATGCTCCCATATGCATGCATTCTCAGGCAAGCCAGCCACATCAAGGATGTCTTGGATGACTGCCTGGCCATTAACAATGGCATTCTCGGGCAATCAACATCCACATGCAGATCGATGTAAAACCCAATAGAAGCAATGAGGCCACTGTTTATGAATTAAATTTTATTTATTTATACATATTTTTAGAGACATTTTATTCAAGATTTTGGGTATTTAATTAGTCTATCTAAGTATTTGATGTATGCGCCAAGTGATCAAAACATAAATCAACTTCATGGATGAGTTTGGTTAATATTTTATTTATTTAATTTAGGATTTTTATTCACTCGCGCTTAAATTAGTTTATTTTGTATAGAGATTTTCTATAAAAAGGGTAGAATGTAATAGGATTTTCAGACTTGTTGATGAATTTAAAGTTTATGAGTTGTTCTGTCCCTTGTCTTCTATTCTCTCCCCAATTGCATCTATTTTCCTTAATCTTTTTCTACCTTATTCCCTATTGAGAGTGTCTACCTTTCTCTTGCAAAATCTTTCCCTTTACATGCAATTAGAACTTTTTTGTTCTGCATACATTATCACCAACCTAAAGAGTTCAGTTGACATTCCATTCTATAGATATCACTTGATTAATGTTTTCAAGAGCTGATTTTTACCATGAACCAATATGGTTCTCATTTTGGTTAACCCAATTTGAGCCAGATGGTTCAGACATGGTTTGATAAATTACATAATCTTAAATACAAAATAAGTGCATATCCTTTGTTAATTTTAACTCCCAGACAAAATTCAAAATTCTTCTAATCAAAATTTTCTTCCATTTGAATCTGTCTTTAGCATTGTCTCACCCAACCTTGTCACTGATTTCAATTGCAATTTTGCTATGAACACAGTTGAATCATTTTAACAATCTACTATTAAATTGCATCCCATACAAGGGATTCTCATGCAAGTACACATGGGCAATGTAAGTGCCCCACAACAACCTAAACTGAGGCATAAAATCACTCTTTTGAGAAGTATACCACATTATCTATCCTAATTTAGGTTTCTTAAAACTCGTATGGGTTCTAGGCGTCAATATGTAATGAGAACACAACTAATGTTAATTCCATTAAATTTTCCTTCCGATCCCTGGGATTTCAAACCCATACCTCCGTGGTTTCCCTGTCCAACTTGGCAGTTTTCAAAGGAAGATGCTAGTAGGACACTCCATAATTATTCATAAAGGTGGGAGCACAATTCTCAAGTTGAAAGCTAACTGAGCAAGGTACCATCATAGACTTAGGGTTTACAGTATTTAGAGGTTGTCGAGTGGAATCCATGGTTTTGTCACGGCTTGCTGCAGTTATGGACTTATTTCTGAGAATTTCTTTTTACAACTTTTCCTATTTCTCAAAAGTGAAATCCAGTTGTTCCCTTTCATCATTCCTGTTTATCTTTTGTTAACAAATTTTGTTTCATCATTGAGAAGAATCCAATAAATCCTATAAAGAGATATACATTGTATTCACCCTAATGGGCTATTTGGATGCATTAATACTCACATAATAGGAGTATATGATGTTAGCAAGAATGTAAATGTTGTCATTTAGCAATGAGAGAAATTTTTGTTGTCTTTTTTTTTAAAAACGGAAGGAAGATAAAAAAAAAAAAACAAACACAATGACTGTGAAAAGTATTATGTTGCCTGTCATAAAAAAAAAAGCTCCCCACTAGAAAAGATTAAATTGATTGTTGAAAAGGTAGGCCTAAGTTAACTGGGAAAAATATAAGGTAAAGATTGAATAAGAAGACTTGATTATGGAAAAGATTGAGTTGTCCGTCAAATGTTTACCTTATTTGGATGAGTGTAAAACAAAAACAAAATCATTGAGTTGAGGTGGGTAAACATTACCGGTGTAATTTTACATGCATTCTTATTTTCCATGGAAGGTGTCCAACTAGCTTAAAACAATGAATAAAATAAACCAAGATGAACTACACCAGATTTGCCCATGTCACATGTCTTCATCTTGGTTTATTTTATTCATTGTTTTAACAATTGCTCCTCCACTAGAAAGAAAAATAAAAAATCTTAAGCTAATCCAGAATAAATACATACATTTTCAGCAGTCAATAATTTCAATATTTCACATGCAATTCTACTGTCTGAAGAAAATCCCAGAATCTGGAATAATAATTCTACATTAGTGTTCAGAAAGTGAAACAACCTTGCAGCTGAAAGTAAATTCTTTTGCTTACAACACTCCACTAAATTGACTGTACTCAGCACATATACTCCATATACTCCATAGAACTCCTAGCCGTTAACAAATTGGTTATGCAGATTATGATCAGGTTTGACAAATAAAATTAGGATTTCTTTATTTTAGGGATTTGATGTCTTTAGTTTGATAGAAGGTTTACATTAGAGTTTTATTTATTTTATTCAATGTTTTATTTATACAAAACATATTAAGGTTTCATTAGGGTTTTCTTTTATTCTATAAATAGGTGCATTAATGAATAAACATTTCTTGATATTGCTCCCTTATTATATCCCATCTTCCTTAAATTTGCCTCAATTTGTTCCCTTTCTTCTCTTCGTAAGAGGATCCTTCCTATTTCTTCTATTTCTTTTCTATCCTGTGCTAAATCAATTTGGCATCAAAATCGAAGCCTAGTTCAACTTTTCTACACTAATCATCACCTTCAGGGCCATCTTCAGCACTTCCAAAGGCTGCAGTGTCAAACTCTCCGCCACCTGAGTTTCCAACAACTCCAGCAACCGAAAAATGTCGAAACCAACTGGTGATACTTGGGGACCTCAAATTCGGGACAAAGGTCGTCACTTTTGATTCCAACCACCACTTGTGGTGAAACCCGCTATCAGAGCCTTAACATCTAGATCCAGCATGACCCACAATGATTCCGAGTTCCTACTGATTCCAACTCCAATCACGGCCGACTCCATATATGGAGTCTCCAACATCACTACCTTGACTGCCAAAGTAGTCAAAGTGGTGGATTTCTAACATGAAGGAGACAAGTAGTCAGCATTGGAAAAGGACTCGTCTATTTCCGACACGCCTATAGTGTCGGGACCTCCTGTCAAACTACACCAACTACTACTGGCGATTCCTCAGACCTCCTGGTCAAGCTCTGACCATTGGGAGGCAAAGTGGTGACATTTGCAGTGGTCAAATGGTCGAGAAAGACAACCTCACAAGGGGCTTCTGTCATTTGGATATTTTTCTGAAGGTTTTACAAACAGAACCCACCTGCTTTCATTGTTCAAATCTAAATTCTTTTAGAATTTGCGAACAGCCCCCTCTCCGCTTCCTGGGCTTGTAAACTGACCTGTGCTTTGAATTTTTACAAACAACCCTGTTTGGAAGTTTTACAAATAGGCTCAGCTTCAGAAATTTTGAAAACACACCCCTGTCATTGCTGGAATTTCTAAAACCATCACATTTTCTGAAATTCAAAAAAAAACACAAAGAAGGAAAAAATATCAAAAATATCCATTTCAAAAAAAAAAAACACTTGAGCCCAATCAATGAGATCTTCTTACCATTCCTATGATACTTTGCACAGAGATTCCCATTGTACCATTCTTCAAGGCATTCAACTACAGCATATTATGATTGTGTTACTTATTACAATGGGGAATCAAACCTTCAAATTTTTCCCAATTGGGTAAGTTCCATGGATTATTATTTTAGATGGCACGATATGAATGAACATGAAAAGCTACATTTTGAAGCTTCAAAGTTAGGCAATGAATCGAGCAACTTATAGTATAGAATTTCAAAATTTTATATTACTCAAAATTGGTTGAAATTGAAGGCAGTCTTGACAAGAAGAATTGCTACATGCTATGGTGTTACGATTAGCGAACTATATGCTCTAAGAAGATTTCTTAAGTTGCTACAGGGTAATCAAGGTGAAGAAGACTATGCAAAGGAATATTATAAGCAGAAGGTCAAAAGTCAGATAAAGATGTCTCCTCTTCAACAAGTTGAAGGCTACTAAGTGGGTTCGAACTATGACTTAAGATCAGAACTGATAATTATGGAAAAACTTGACTCTTTGAAGAAAATTCTCCAACCCAACATAGTTGATGCTCCCATGGAAAATTTGTGTGTGGTTAATGTAGCTATTAAGAATAAATCCATAGTTGATATTAATGATGTAAGTCATATGAAATCTATGGATGAAACAAATCAAGGGTTGGATGTTAGAAAGAATCCAATAGAAGAAAAGCTTGCATGTAAAAGTCCAGAAAACATTAGGTTGCAAATTTCTCTAGATGCTCCCATGGGAAGCTTGTGAGTGGCTGATGTTGCTATTAAGAAAAAAAATCCATAGTTGAGGTCAACGATGTAAGTCATATGAAATCTATGGATGAAATAAATCAATGGTTACATATAAAGAATCCAAAGGAAGAAACGCCTGCATCTAAGAGTCCAAAAAATATTATGGTTTGCAACGGAGGAATTTGTTCAACCATCAGATATTTCATTGGTTCTGTCTGAAAAACAGAGAAAAAGTTGATTTGATGTCTAATGAAAAATTATCCCATGATCAACTTGAGTTTGTTGAAGATTTAAACATGATAAAAAATAATCCAAGTGTTGAAAAGATTGGAATTCTAGAGGACCTAAAAGAAGATACGAAATCTACATGGTCTCCATTACTATAGAGTTGGAAGCCTATGAATTGGAATGTGTATGACATCTCCTCAAAACTTGAGAATGAGCTTTCTTCAAGTTAGGGAGAATGAAGCAGAACATGATTAGGCTTTACATCTAAAATTAGGATTTATTTGTTTTAGGAATTTGATGTCTTTAGTTTGATGGATGGTTTATATTAGAGTTTTATTTGTTTTATTTATATGCAAATTACACACAACATGTTAGAGTTGTGTTAGGGTATTCTTTTATTCTTTAAATAGGTGCATTTTATTCAGTTTTACAACAATTGATGAATGAAAGTTTTTTATATTTGATTCTTGCCCCCAAATTTTATCTCACCTGTCATAAACTCATCTCAATTTCTCCCCTTTCTTCCTTTCTTAACGCCTTGAGAAGATCTTTCCACTTTCTTATATTTCTACACCATCCCATGCTACGTCAATTAGAGGGCAACACATTGATTGAGCTGTGGGGAAAGAAGCAGATTGTGGTAGAGAATTATGTTTTCCTTCCTTTATCCTATACGTACATGGTGCCTCCCAACAGATCTATATGCCTATAGACACCATTCATAGTAATTATGAGTATATCAATACTATTTTTGACAATACTGCTAATAACATCAGTGCCACTAGGGCTGCTATAATGGAAGCTGTAAAAACTTTTAAAAACATAATAAAAATAACATTTTTAAAAGCATTGGGGGTTCGACCAAGCATATGCATCCACTTTGAATCCAAACCCAAAAATGGTGAAAAAATCAAAGAAACAAGAATTAGAAAAGCTAAACACTGATTATTGAAAGAATAGAAAACCAAATTTTTTTCAAAAAAATCTTTAGGGATTCAGTTTATTAGTGAAATCCTAGTAAAGACAGGGATTCAGTCTAATAGTCTAAGCCAATTAAAGATATGTATTTCGTTTGAATCAGAAAATTAAAACTGATGAAAAGCAGCAGTAAACAAATTCACAGAAGATTTTAATGAAATTCAAAAATGTAACAATCGAAGCGCCATTATCACAAAAATTCTATAGACCACTGATGAAGGATGCACAGATTTTTGAATCAAAAGTCAAAATTTTAGAACTTAAAATATATATATTTCATTGCAAATTCTCGAAACATTAGAAAAATATGAGAAATTATTGTAAAAGTGAGCTTTTTCAAAATTTAGTTTGCAGGTAAAAACAATTAAGGTAATGGAGTTCTTTCAGATTGAAAATCGAAAGTGAAATTGAAGTAGAATAGATTCCGCTAAAAATTCCAGAAAAATAGGAAAAAATTAGCATAAGAATACAGACTTTTCTTTTAAATTTCTGTCCAGCTTTGGTGCATATGTCAGAATAAACCAGGTGATGGAGCCATTTTGAATTAAACTTCAAAGTTGTAAAGGAATAGAGTTTGAATGATCCTGTATAAGATTCTAGTGAAATCTTAAAAAAAAAAAAGGAAAATTATAAAATGCTATTCTTTTAAGAAATTTATTTCGGATATGATTGGTATATATGCATTGATATGTGCCTAAATATCTCTAGAAGCTTCACTAAAGAATTCTAAAATTTTTGCTATTTTCCCCACACTTCTCATTGTTGTACTTCTATTGGTAATAACATTTTTCAAATCTCCAGCTGGCAAAGCATGTAATGGTAATGATACTGCTAATGCCAATGATGCAAAACAAGTAGGAAGAAGAGAGAAGAAAGAGGAAGAAACCTCTCAAGAGGATAAGAAGGGAAAAAAGGAAAGAAGTAGTGAACAATTTAGGGAGAATTAGGACAAGTAAAGAAGCAATCAATTTCAATTATCAAGTGTGATCAAACCCTAATATAAGCTACCCTCTTTATTAACGGAAGGCAAAAACCCTAAAATATCATAAAATACACGTAACAAATAAAATACCAAAGATAACCTCTATTTCAAACACAATGTTTTAAAATCCTAATCAAATAAACAAACTCTAATTGCTACGATTGCGCCTAGAATAAATACAAATTGGGCGCACATTACGATCCTCATCAATTCTCCCCCGCTTAGAAGAACGTTCCACTGGAGAGTTAGCATGATGATACTGATCAAGCAAGTCTGGGTCCTACTCTCGAAGTTCCTCTTAGATATCCACGTAGCATCAGTGCCAAGCTTGTTTCTCCACTTAACAATATACCTATGTAGTCCACCTGAAGAAGAAGTAATGAGCTCATCTTGGAGGATACTCTCAACCTGATCTATGGATGTAAACTGTGTTTGAGATAGAACTGGAACAAAATCAAAAGCTAAAGAAACTCATTGGTTTGATATTCCTGCAAGTAAAAGAGGAGGCTCGAAGGTGCCTCTGTAAGTAAACAAATCCTCCACATTGAAGATTGAACTAATTCGTAAATCTAGAGGCAAGTTAAGAACGTATGTATTTGATCCTTATTTTCGTAGAATATAAAAAGGACTATTGGCTCATGCATCAACTTTTTAAAAGAATTTTTAGGAAATCTCTCAGGTAGCATACGAACCATAACATAATCACCTCCATTGAACTCGTGATGCTTACAATGTACATCAGCAGCGAGCTTATAAGTTTCATTACTTAGTGTAATTTTCCTTCTTATAATAGCATGAACATCATGAATATGTTGTGTAAATATATCAATAGAAGCAGAAACACGAATATCAAGTGGCAAGGGTACAAGATCAATGTGAGAATGAGGAGCAAAACCTTAAACAATCTCAAATGGAGACTTTCTTGTGGATCTATTAATAGAAATATTATAGGCAAACTCTGAAATGGATAAAACTGAATCCCAAGTACCTAAATGCTCGCCTACCAAACATTTAAGTCAGTCTCCAAAACTTCAATTAATAACCTCGGTTTGACCATCAGTTTGTGGGTGAAAAGCAAAAAAAATTCAGTTTAGTATCAAAAAGTTTCACAAAGTTTTCCAGAAATAACTCACAAAACAAACATCCCTATCAAACACAATAGTAGATGGCAACCCATGTAGTCTAACAATCTCCTTGAAAAATAATTTTTTCACATATGATACATCAGCGGTCTTTTGACATGGTAAAAAGTGAGTCATCTTTAAAAATCGATCAACCACCACCAAAATATAATCAAACCCTCTAATGGTCTTAGGCAAACCAAGAATAAAATCCATGTCAATGTCTTTCCAAGGAGTGTGTGGAATAGGCAATAGTTTGTACAACCCTGTGTTTCTTTTCTTTACTTTTGCTAGCTAACATGTTCGACACATAGACACAACTCTAGCAACACCTTTTTTTAAAGAAGACCAATAAAATCTATCTTCAACTAAAATTATTGTCTTATCTCTACTAAAATGCCCTACAATGCTTCCTGCATGTAATCCCCAAATCAAAAAAATCATACAATGAAGTGTTGTGAATACATAGCTTAAAACCCTTAAACAAATAACCATCCTTAACCATAAAATCAACATATTATTGACAATTGCACGTCCTGAAAAATAATACCAAACTCTGGACATGTGACATACTCATTCTTCAACCTATCAAAATCTATAACATTGATACTTATTGTTTGAAGGATTGCAACTACACAACAAAGGGCATCCACTGGTTTATTCTCAACACTGTACGATGCTTAAGAACAAAAGTATATTCTTGGAGAACCTCTATCCACTTGGAATGTCTGACACTAAGTTTATACTGTGATTGCATATATTTCAATGCTCGATAATCAGAATAAAGTACAAACTCTTGAGGTAATAAGTAATGCCGCTAATACCCCAATGTTTGTATTACAACGTAAAATTCTTTACCATATGTCAAATATCTTTACTTAGCTTCATTAAGTTTCTCACTAAAATATGTAATGGAATGACCCTCTTGACATAGAACACCTCCAATACCAACTCCTAAAGCATCACATGCAACCTTGACTTTTTTTTGTGACATCATCCTCCCCAAGGAAATGCCTACGATCAACTACCATATTCTGTTGTGGCTATCGTGGAACATCCCGTAATTGAGCCCTATTTTGTTGTCAAGGTTCAATCACGTGTTTATCTAACATTGGAAAATCTTTTGGGCTTTCAACTAGAAATTCTCTACCAAGACCTACATACTGAGGATGACTCTTAAGTGCACCCGAATAAGAAAAAATAACTCGATGTTGGTACCGCAGTCTTACGGGACTCCAATTATGCTCATTGGGAGAAGTTTGACCTACGTTAGGTTCTGAAAAATCTATCGTTGACTCATCAACAGGACATTTGCTTAGATATTTGAGTATAGACTGAGTTTGTGCTTCTAACTGCATTTGAAACTGATTTTGAAACTGGGACAAGGGCTCAATGAAGTTGGCTTGTTCTAGAGATAGGTTATCACATTTTTGAGCTAGAGAATCAAATTTTTCATTGAGGTGATCACAAGTTTGGGACAATTTCTCAACTATATATGCAAGTTCTGCATTGGTAACCATGAATGGCGCAACACATGAAAGGTTTTCTAAAATTTCTGAAAAATGAACTTTTTTGCAATTTTCAGCAAAGACGAGCTTTTTTGAAATTTCTGGAACAAGGGGAACAACTTTGCAAATTTCTAGGGCAAGGACATGACTTGCAATGTTTAAAGTTGGAGTTAATTTCAAACAAAAGAAGCAGGAGGGGTTGTTTGCAAAAACCCTAAAGAACCCAAAAAGCCCTTTATTCATCTTCCTCATGCGGCTGCAACAACTGGTGGGTTTCGAAACCCACTAGAGACCGTCGATGGCGGCTACTGTGGACACCAAAGGAGTGGTCGGACGATTCCGACGACATAAGAGGTGGCTGGCCACGCTAGAGCTTTCCAATGATGCTAGAGTCGTCGGAATCGAAGAGGACAACCACAGGCCGACAGTGATTTGGAAGCGAAGGCTTCAAGGAGAAGTTTTGAAGCCTGTGATGTGGTTCCCGACCCCGTGGGTTGCCGAAGCAGAGCCAAAAGTCGCTGAAATCAAGACAAGATGGGTTTGGCAGCTCTAAATGTGAAGAAGAGACTCGCCAAAGTCGTTGGATATGTCGTCCGACTTAGGTAGCACCACACGATGATGGAATCCAACACTGTAGCTCGCCGGACATGAAGAAAATGTTTTCCGATGAGCCTGGCCAACACTGCTCACTCCAGGAATCAAATGGAACCTTCGAAATTATTGAAAATCAACATAAAGTGCCAGATTTGGAAGTCGTGGTTTCAACATTGGTTTCCAATAGTAGTAGTGTTGGATTTTGTTGTCGAAGACAAGCTGCGAAGCAAAAATTCCGTACACAGTCCCAAACAATTGCGGATTTGCGTGATTAGCGATAATTGATGAAGAAAATTTCACCCACGGTTTGTTCTGATACCAAATTGATGCAAAACAAGTAGGAAGAAGAGAGAAGAAAGAGGAAAAAACCTCTTAAGGGGATGAGAAGGAAAGAAAGGGGAGAAATAGGGAAGAATTTAAGAAAAATTAGGGCAAGCAAAAAAGCAATCAATTTCATTTATCAAATGTTATCAAACCCTAATACAAGCTACCCTATTTATAGACTGAAGACAAAAACCCTAAAATATGCGTAAAATACGCATCACAAATAAAATACCAAACATAACCTCTAACCTAAATACAATGTTTTAGAATTTCTAAGCAAATAAACAAACCCTAATTGCTACAATTGCGCCTAGAAAAAGTACGAATTGGACGCACATCATGATCCCCATCAACTAGTCAAGACAATATATCAACAATGGGCATCTTTAATGTGTTACTAATAAATTCAAACCTTAAATCACGGTAAAAAAATCTAGGTTTCGAGGTTCCACTGCCCAACTATGATTCTCAATAACTCATTTGTACATATGCCCTAACTTCAACCAGCATTTTTCTATGTAAAAAGCCTAGGAAATATTGATTTAGTGTCAGATAAGCAACCAAACCATGCGTAAAAAGGATGAGGCAAATGGAAATGGAGACTAATAAAGCTCTTTCTACAACAAATACAAACTTCAAAAGGTACCCTTCTTTGTCTTTTAATCCAAGAAGTGTCCTTTTACTTCTCTGGAAGCCAAAACAAAGCAGAAAATAAAGATAGGTACCTGGAGAAGGAGATCTGCTTCAGTGGAATAAGGCGACCACTGCACTATGGTTTCGATATTTCTTTTCCAATCAGTTTGAGATGACCGAATCAGCTTTTTCCAAGCTTTTCCTTCCAGCTCATAATCAACCTCAACATTTCAAGAAGCACAACAAAATAAAGTAAGAAAGCATGATATATAGAGGCCCTTAATAAACACAATTTTAATAAAATCATCAAATAACTGTTTCTTTGTTTTCTTTTATTTTTATCAAAATCCCAAAAATATCAGCAGAAATGCAGAATATTTATGAAGACCACTTCACAGTTCAAGGGCCCATTTTCTACATGTCCATTAAAACTGATATACAAATTAAGCCCAGATAAAAAACTTCTTGTCCCTTAAAACTAATATTCAAATTAAGTATAAATAAAAAAACTGTAAAAATATAAAGTTCACGGCATAAGGGCCCCACATTTCCCTTACAACAGATAATCAAGTTTAACAGACAAACAGAAATGAACAAATACAAAGATAAAAAAAATTATTATTTTCATCAGCAAAAATGCCAGAGGATGTTGGATGATGGAGAGCTAACAAATGTAATTAATCAGTAAAAGATTCTAAATCGACATGGAAAAAAGCATCCTGGAACAAACTTCTTAAAAACAGAAAGTGAAGATCAGAGTGATCAGCCCTAGTATGAAACTCTGCATTTTTTGCCATCAAGGGCACACCATATACCCATTTTCAGTCAATGCATATCCAGACATCAAAGATAAGGAATTACTTGGATCAATATATTTGAAAGGTAAACCAAGTTGGCTGCTGTTTCCAAATTGACTCATGAACACATCAGTTTAAGGAAAATTACAAACGTTTTCCTAAAATTGCTTTTCAGGTTGACTTTGAATTTAAACTAACCAATCCAAGAAAACACTAGGGTCTAATCTACCATCATAGCTAATGACATCAACTTTGATTTTTTTTAGTGATCTCATCATCCTTAGAAAAAAAATTTGGTTATTCAAAGCATGTCCACAAGGATTACATGGAGGTTGCTTGGCTTGGTTCCATTTTTGTTAAACTCTTAAGTCCAGGAATGTCCTAAAAATCATGTTCCTGAAAAATATCATCATCTCCAAAATCTTGTTGGTAATCATCATTATACCACAATCCATATTTAGGCTAGTTCACACTACTAGAATAAGTATATCCCGTAGGTTCCATGTACAGAGTTCTCCATTCACTTCAGGCTAACAGTTCCTATTGACAACCAGTGATGGGAGAACGCCCAACTACAAATCTCAAACACCTTGGAGACTTGGCCTATATTTAACACCTAGTGGTCGTCCCTTTAATCTTCAATTGGATGCCTTTCCCATGCTTCTAGCCTTCAATCTATTTGCTTTGTTTATTTTGAAAACTCAGCAAAGGCATTTGCACACCAGATTTGTATTCGGCAAGCATGGGCTTTTTTTCAAGTTTCAAAAGATTCCCCTTTTGAAATGGAAAAAAAGAAGGACTCGCTCAATTCCTCCTGGCTTTTACTCTAGAAGCAAGTTCGGTGGTAGTTACCATGACATTGAAGTTCAGAGAATAAAGTAGGGCTGAAGCAGAAATATGATGCAAAAGATGCTGATATGAAATAGATAATCACAATTAACTTAGTTGCATCCTTAACATGTTGATGTTAAGACCACAGGTTCAAATCAATGATGAGACATGCAACATTTTACTTTACTTTTAATAAAATATTTTCACTGGCTGTAACTAGTTCAAACCGGTCAAATCAAATAGCCAACTGGTTCAACATCTGGTTCAGTTTTAATAACACTGGAGTTGAGTAACAACATTAGTTACAAATAAGAACATGGTGCTACAACCTAGAGAAACACAGCCCTCCGTAGAGGAGGAAGTAGTTGGTGGATTTAGCAGCATGCCAGCATTGTGCAAATATGATATACACTTTTTCTGTTACATTCTCTCATTGTTATTGCATCACAACATGAAAGGGATGAAAGGCAGAAAGCACATCAGACACCAAATTTAAAGAGGTAATAAGGTTCCCAAAGCCATATTTAGAAAATGTCCTTACCATAGGAACCACAATATCTTCCTTCCTGGTGCTCCTTAAGAATGTGTACGACAACATTCCAATGCTCTGTGTGGGGCTAAAACCAGTTACAAAAAACTATCAGTTAATTTTTCATGAAAAGTAAGGAATAAAGCATCAATGGTTGTTAAAATTAACTTCAAGTAAACAACTAATAGTAATATAAGGTATTGCTAAAGGGGATGGACGGAGAGATTTCACAATGAGAAACAAATGCCTAAAACTGTTCCAATTAGAAGGATTGAGTTGATTCAATTAAATAAAAGGATTGAGGGAAGGAGCCAAAAGGACATATGGGTAGAGATGGTGACCAAAGATTTGAGGGGGCTTATCATTTGAATAGATAGTGGGTCCATGATAGAGGTGCATGCAGCAAAAGATGCCTTCAATCCAATAAGAATAAAAAATCAACTGGACAAAAAGGAAGGTATCTAATGCCATTGTAAAAAAGTAGGTTTGGAAATAAATACCAGCTTCAGCAAGCTTCTACTCAAACTGCACAAGCAGATATCCAGCATGACCATTTATGATCTCTTAAAATGGTCATGCAAAGAATGAACAGGTTGAAGATGTTGTTCATAGAACACAAGCTTTATGCAAGTGAAGATGTGCCTCTAGAGTTTCATTTGATTACCAGGCACCAATCTAACTGGAAGTGAAATTTCTCTCGGCAGTTGTGGGCATGTCCTGTAGACCAGTGTTCACTTTATTACTATTTGAGGATTTATCACTAGCCTGGGATGGAGATAAAATCACTTTGATCAGAGAAATGTCAAATTATTGCTTAAATTGATCACTAAAATACAAACAAATTAAAAATCAAGAAAAATAAAGAAATTTTTAATGAAATTTTATTATAAAATAAAATAAATATAAATCACATTTAGAATCAAAAAATTTGCTTTAAATGCTGATGTTTAATTAATAAATAAAATAAATGAAAGAAATATACAACAGTGAACAAGAGAAGGGCATATATTACAAAAAACAAATATAGACTATTACAAAAAAAAAAGTAACACAAAATAATGCATACTAAAAACGCATAAAATTAAATAATTCTCATTAAAATTATTCAATAAATTACTTAATTATTACTCCAAGACTCCATTTGGGAATTAGGAATCAAGGAGAAAAAGTTTTTCATCCTTTTTAATATGATTTGACACTTTAACTATGTAACAATCCTACATTTCTTCATCATTACCTATATTTCCAATTATTTTTTTCCAACTGTTCATACAAAAAAGCGTACCTATTTCATCTTTATTCACTTTATTTATAATCATTACCCCTATCACATCACATTATTCCCTCTCTTTTCCTTCACTTTTACATATTCCTTTTCTCCACCCTCTTTTCCACCTCTTATCCTTTCCCAAACAGACCTTAATAGTTAATTTATTAATATATATAATTTTATTTATATATAATGTATATTAAAAACTACTAATGCATTGCTAAGTGTTTATCAAATTGCATGGCCCCTTTCATCAATTTTAGTTAATTTTCCTAAACAAGAATGACTACATAAAAATAAGTTTAGCACTAATTCTTCTTGACAATACCACTGATTTGTTGTGGAACACATTAAAAATGCTAAACTTAATTTGCGCTAAATACATTGATTTGGGTAAAAACTCAAATGAGCCATAATTACACCTATATTAACAGAAATTCTCTTTTGTTTCTAACTCTGTGAACAACAAAGTCAGTATCTTTTTTTTCCTTTTGTTAACCTCCTCCATAGATACAAAAATATGTTCTTAACAATCAAGGAAAGATCACAGCTACTGAAGAGAATAACCATGAAGAAAAGAGGAAAAGAAAATTTTCAGACATCCTAGTAATACTTTTATTTCCCATTCAAGAAATTGCCAGTAATAGGAACTACTGTAGATAATTTGGAGACATTATTGATAATAACCCATAATTATCATAATATCTCCTAAAATAGAGAAAAAAAACTTTTCAAGAGCAATAATTTATTACTTAGACCAGAAAAATAATACCGAAAATATTATTGCTGATATTATCTATAAAGTGAACCTTAGTGTAGACAAGGACATGCTCTGGAGATAAACCTAAAATAAGCAAATAAGCATGCTCAGATAGATGAGTGACAAGACAAAGTAAATAAATAAATAAAGATGATGGCCTTTCTTATGGCTTACATCAAACTAGCAAGTCCAGTGGTAAACGTATTGCTCCACTCAAAATTAATAAGGGAAATGAGTTTACATAATTGGCAAAGAAATACTAACCTTTTCCCATCTTTTCCAAAACAACGGGAAAAGACAATCACATCTGCTCCAAGCCTCATGGTACTTGTTTTAAAACCATTTCCATCTAAGGTGATAACAAAGAAGAAATAAGAAAAGACAATTTTGAGTCAACCAAAATCTAATAAATAATGATGGAAATTCAAGAGCGTATGTGTTATTTACTAAGAAGACTGATTCACTAACATTGTCCAATGGCATTTGCTAACTTGCTTTTCACTGAATACCCAAGCGACATGCACTGTCTCATTTTATCTGGATTCATTCCACCACCATTATCTGGAAATATGAAAATAAATCTGTCAACATTCCCAAACTCATCTGGAAACACCAAAATCAAACAAGCAAATATAAAATAGAGATAAACAACTTTGGACACTGATTCCCATAATTTTGGTGTCTAGCACTAAGCCGATTTTTAAAATATTTGCTTAAGACCAAAATGTAGTGCATGTTGGTGACAGTCCGTGGAAATGTTTGCATTAATGACACAACAAATGATGAGCTATCTTTTGGTTCTATGTAAACAACAGCAACCACATGTTTAAGCTAGGGGTGTAAACTGGGTTAGGATCAACCCAAACCCAACCAATCCAATCCAATTTTGCTTAGAGCTGGGTTTTCATTTTTCAGAATTTGGGTAGAAATTAGGGTTCAACTGACATGATTTCAAAATAGGGGTGGGTTGGGTTTAAGCCATTGCAACCCAACCTGAATTCCAACACAATTAGACATCACTTTTTATAAAATTATATAGATAAATGTAAATGAGTTTTCAAGGGTATTTTCTTCAATTAGCACCAATTTTAATGCCTTTTGCTGACTCGACAGTCATTTTCTAACTGAGTATAACACCAAGGGTATTCATGAAAGATGGAACAAAACTTAGGGATATGCTTGCAAAGAGCAAGGTTATATGGTGTTAGGTGCAATTTAGTCAAAACTCAGAGGCACCATGAAAATTACCCAGAATTACCCAGGTGGGTTGGATTCAAGCCATTGCAACCCAACCTGAATTTCAACACAATTAGACAGCACTTTTTATAATATTATATAGATAAATGTAAATACATACAGTTATTTTAATATTTACATCAATCGTTTCAAGTCTTAGCCACGAAGATTCAAAAATGATATATTAAGACTTTTAAAAAGCAATTATAAATCTATTAATGAAGTAAAAAACTGATGATTAAATTGATAAAATACATTAATTTATACATACAAGATACATGTACATATTTATAATGAAGATAAAATCATTTTAACTAAAATTTAATCATATATTTATATAATTAATGAAAATATTCTAGAATTTATTTAACTTTATTAATTAAAAGCAACCCAAATTTTGTAGTGTGGGAATTTTAAGAAATAGGGTTAGGGTTGGAATGACATCAACCCAATGCAACCCAACCTGATTTAGAGCCCAATTTTAAACCCTTTAATGATGCTCAACACTGAAAAACTTAATGGCTCAATATTGTGTGTATAGGAAACAGAAGTTAGATCTACTAATGTCTGAAACATCTACTAAAAAGAAAGGGAAGTCCAGGAAAAATGGCTGTTCTCTGATATCCAACGTCCTGCAATGCATCATAAAAAAATGTGTAGACACCTTGCTCGACCTTGTCCTAGAGTTCAAAATAGGACATTCCTAAGAATGATAAACAACTTCTACAGAATATCACATCCCCACTTGCGAATTTGTGATCTATAAGCTAGAGAACCTAGGATCTGAGAAGGACACCAATGCCAAGGCTGACACAATCATTAACTCTCTGTCCAAGAGTAAAATCCTCTTGGATTCTCTTGTTGAGTTTGGATGCTTAGTTTTGATGACAACAGAACTTGTTTAATAATTTGAATTAAGCTAATGAAATGTTGTTGAGATTTCAAAGGCTTCAGATGGAAGATTCAAAGGACATAGAAACTTCATAGGAAGCTTCAGAGGTTACATTTCAGATTCAAAGGAAGCTTCAAAGGATGAATCCTGAACTTCACAAGTTTGAAAATATAGCCGCTGGTGGTAGGTGGGGAATGTCAGCCTTCAGAGGAACCTTAAGAGGATGCATCCCAACCTTCAGAGGTCTGAAGAAGATGCTGAAATGAAGGCACAGCATTCAGAGGAAGCTTCAGAGGATGCACTCGACTTTTAGAGTTTTGAAGATCATTTTCAGAGTTCTAAAAGGCGATTTTAGAATTCTGAAGACAGTGCTGACAACTTTTAGTTGAGTAAAGTGAAAGTTAGCTTAAACAACCAAAAACCTCAACTAAAGCAGATTGCAATTGCTCTAATCACTTCAGAACTTATAAATAGAAGTTTCAATGAAGAAGAAGAGGCTTGAGGGTTCCATAAGCTAAACACGAATCAAACATCAAGAAACACATTCAAGTTCCTAGTGCATTCACTCCAAGGTGCTACAACGATCAAAGAACTCAATGCTACATCTTTCTATTTCAAAAAAGAACAAAGCACTGTAAAGTTTTAATGTTTATTCTTTTCGTTTGAACTTAACTGTGTATATTCTAGCCTAGAGAGAGGCATCTCTTTGTAGACATTATACTTTGCTAGAGTGAGTTGCTGATGAGCTCAGGAAACCAATTAGTGTATGAGTTTGTTAGTGAGCTCATGAAAACCAACATTGTATGAGTTCTTAGTTAGCTTGGTAAAAGTAGATTTCGTACTAGTTCTTGGTGAATTTTGGAAACCAAGGGAGGTGTGATTCCACATGCGGTTAGTGGAACCCGAGGTTAGGGATACCTTGGAGAGTGGAGTAGGTGTCAAGGGGGGCCGAACCACTATAATCTTTGTGTGCTTATTATTTGGTATGCTTGTGTGCTTTCACTACTATTTATTTTCTGCAATTGTACATTCCATTTAATTCCTAATCTTGTTATGTTTCCTGTTTTGCCATACAACCTGCCTTTAGGACGTAACATCTCTCATATCAAAATCAAATTGGTCACTGAATCACCTGATTCTCGAAGTCGTTCTCAAAAGTTCATGTAACATATCATGTTTTTATTGTGCTTTATTTTGACTGGTCAAACATAGATGTGTGAATGGATGCATACGCGGCATTGTTGACTTTTTGACCTTGGAAGTTTGACATCATATTTAATAAATTCCATTTTATTAATAGCAACCTGTGTAGCTCGAATGGTTAAAGTCGTGGTCAATGAGAAGGAGGTTTAGAGTTCAATGGGTGTTATGGTTAAAGAATTAGATAATTTCTTTTTCTCACCCCTTTTTGGCCTAGGGCCCACTAGTAGTTTAAAAACAGAAAAGGAATGTGTGTCATGCATTCGTGGAAATTATCTCCTTATTTAAATAGAGTTTTAGCCGGAAAAGGGAAGTGAACGAGAGATCGTAGCAAAAAAAGGAGAATAAAGAAGGGTATAGAGAAAGGGGATGCTGAAAGAGAAGAAAAAGGAAGAAAGAGAAGATCAAGCTTTTGTTGGGATTTTATTTTCTTCATCATAAGGTAAGTATGTGATTATTTTTGGAAATATTTTTAGTTATTTATTTATATACACATTGTTAATAGGTTTATTAGACGTTGTTCATCCTGATTTGAATTATGGGAAGTTTAGATTAATGCATTAAAGAATGGATGCATTAATTGTAGATTTGATTTATTAGATCATGCATACATAATTAGATTGATGAGAATAGATGCATCAATTTGGGTTGTAAGCACATGTACTATCAATATTCCATGTCACAATAATTTTGGTATTGTGGATCTGCGTATTTTAGTTGTATATTTTAATACCTAAGAGACGCAGTCCCTGGAATAAAATTTAGATGCCACGCATGACACCATTACCTTGGAACAAATAAAACGCATGTTGTTTACCCTTTTGAGTTGTAATGCATGCAATGATTTTGGAATATACGAATGTGAATTTGGTTGGAGAAGAATTTCAGACCGATGATGACGCTGTTAGGCATGGGATGTCTTTAGCGATGATTTTTGGGCATAGAAAACAATATATTAATTTTTTATGAAATGCATGAATTTCTATATGATCAAATCCATGAGAAAATTATATTTTGCATGCATTAACATAGTAGTAGATTTTTGTGTTGATTGAAGGTTAATGCTAAGTATTGCTATGGTAATTGCTAACCATTAAAAATAAATCTTATAAGATTTACAAGCATTAGATATAGTGGACCCCATGGAATGAAATACATGCCTATGTCATCAAGAATGGGATTTTTTTAAATTTAGGAAATCAGAATTTAAGTAGAAATTAGCATAAAAAATCTAGCAGCTAAAAGCAGGTGGAATCGGTGAAATTGGTGAAATTTCCATTCCACCATCAATGCCACAATGCCTGGGAGAGATTTCAGCCCATTGGCTATTTGGTTGCCTTGCGGACTTGGACTTGCGGAGGTCCAGCAACCATCCAGCCAGCCCAACACCCATCTAGTAGGACTAGGCCAAAAAAAAGTGGGCTAGCAGTGGCCGGCGGAGGCCAATGGTGACCGACGAGCCAGGGCACATGGCATGATTAGAGTTGTTGACTTGTTTTTAATGTATTTTCTCACCAGTAAGTCCAATTTGGACAATAAATAGTCAATTTCTATGTTTTTGAATATTATAGATCTATTGGAAGGTCAGATGATGCATTTGAAATCAATTATATAGTGTTTATGTGTACAACAACATAAAAAAGCCTATTTATTTACGATAATGATTATTAGTCGATAAAGTTTTGAGTAACATGCATATATCTTGAAATATATTATGTCATATATGATGATTAAAGGTAAATAAGTATGTTATAATTCACCTGCTTACTAAGTCTATGACTTATGGTTGTTTTTATTTTATGTTTTTAAAGAAAATGTAGCTCGATGTGGCTAAAAGAAAAGAAAGGAAGACGTAAACTTATGTTATACTTGATTTAAATCACGTTGGGTTGTTTTTGAGATTTTATATTGTGGGATGTAATAAGTTAATTTTAAACTCTTTAAGGGGTGACATGTAATATGTAAAGGAATTTTTATCGCTTCCTTACATGTAATTGATCTTGGGAAGTTGACTCTTAGATCCGATATTCACATAGGTGTGTTATTTTGGGCTTGAGGTGTCACAGTTCGTGATTGAACACAAGACTTATGTGATTCAAGATGGGATCACCTGTCAAGACACCAACACACCATGAACATTGCATGTAAGACTTGCTTAGAAATAAAATACCATTTCCTCTATTTGTCTTCTTCCAAAAATTTTTTGTGTAATTCAATTTCCATATCCGTTGAAAATTAATGACTCAACATTCATGAAAAGATATCTCCTCTAATCCATGGCTCATCCCTTAGTGTCAACATGCATGAAATTTATTCGATCAACTTACAGTGTTTTCCATGTAATTAAGATCATCACAATGAGCTCCACATAAAGATAGCATGACTGCTGCTACTAAAAACAGTTTTAGTTAACACAAATGTTGTTGAGCATAAAAACCCTCATCATTGTGATCATATGGCACTGGACATGAAAGTTCATAATATTATAATCAATCTGTTATAGTGCAATATGCTAAGATCATCCAGTAATAAGATGATATGGTTTGGGAAAATTGGTGCGAATTGATAAAAAAAAAAAAATTATAAGGGGTTCATGTCAATACAGAAGGCTTAGACTAATTAATATGAACAACATCATTAAAAATCATCAAGCAGTTGGTCTGTCTTGGTATCTCAACTAACAAGAAGCATGAGTAGTGTAGGCCATCAACAATGGACCCATCTGAAATTACTCAGACAGCCAAAGATTTCAAATATTTGTTGCTATCTGAAGTAGGTTAGTTATTTTCCTTCAGTTTTTTAGATTGGGAATTTTAAAGGGGCATTCTCTTCAAATTCTGGAAAAAAAATGAAATTTCAATTTTCTGAAAGTTTGAGAAAATATAATAAACTGACAACAGAAATCTAGTTTCCATGGAAAATTAATTTCCATGTTCTAGTTTCTACAAATATAAAGAGGCCATGAAGGTAAACCAAGCTGAAAATTGGCTATATGTGAAAAAAGGTTGCATAAATGATAGCACAAAATGAACAGAATAATAGGAAGGTTCCATACCTTCAACAACCAGCATTCTGCTCTTATCCTTCTTATTTTCTAGTGCATCTATGCTCACATAAGTAGCTCCATGGCAGACCTAAAAAGAAATTGCAGTTATACAAAATGTTAATAATAAGTCTAGGCATCTACGACTTCTTTGTGCAATAAACAAATAAAAATACCTCATCCAGAGAATTGTCCAAAAGTTCAGCAAAAGCTGTTAGAAAAGAAATAAAAAATTCTTATGAAAATTGTCAATTTGTGAGGGAAAAATTACTAATTATGCTTGTAACAATAAAGTTTACCTCCAAGAGCCCATTTATGGCTAGTTGCATTTGAATGTAGAAACTTTGGATGAACCCTTACATGATCCATTCCACCTGCATCGCAAAGAAAAATAGCTTGCAATATTAACCACATTCTCCATACAATCTGACCATAAGTTTTATCATCACAACATCACCTATCTAGTTATGAACCCAAAAATATCCCAAACAAAAACTTGTATAGACCACAAAATTGAAATCACTTGAAGGTGAATATCGACTCATTAAAAATTGTGTAATTGATTGATAGACCCACAAATGTTTAATCAAATATCCTTTGTTTCAAAATGTTCTTCCCTTATAGATGAATGATTTTATGTAATTTCATGACATTTTAATACTTGAAAGGATAGATCCAATTTTCATATATTATATACAATTTTATACCCTTTTAAATGGTGTGGCCAACACAAGTCTTCAATCAAGATTGTTCGTGGTATTCTAGTTAAAATGTTAGTGACAAATATGATATTTGGATTGATTTTTTTTCTCAACCATAAAGGTGGGCCCAAACAAAAAAGTATGATAAAATGGCGAAACTAGTACCATATATGGGTAATCATCTAGTAGAACCTTTCCACCGTAATCATCTTGGAACCTTGTTTTAGGCCCACTATGAATGATTAGATGAAATCAAATCCATCTATAATACTTGTAACCACGTATTTACTTGGGATTCTAAAGATTATCTTGATAAAAGACTTAAATAAACCACAAAAATAAAATCATTTAAGATTGAATATATACCATTCAAAATTTCAAACCTTTAAAAATCTTTCTCCTACATTGATGCATGATTCTTCAAAATGTTATAACATTTCAACATTTTGGTAGGTCAATCATTAATCTAAGTAATTGTAACTTTAGATACATGATTTTATACATTTTGAAACGTTTAAGCCCACATGGACCTCTAAACAAAATGATTACAAGTATTTACCTAAATGGACAATGCTGTGCATGATGGTCAGATTGGATTTATCCAACCATCACTAGTGGTCCACAAACAAAAAAGTTCTGCTAACATTTTAGTGGAAAGGTTTGACTGAACCATTATCTAACGCACGTGCACTCTGGGGATATCTAGTGTAATGATACTACTTATCCAATGACTCTATCAAAACTATTTCATTAAAATTCTTTTTTAGCCAAGGTTTTTTTTTTTAATTGATAGCAAGGGATTATTCTGCAATATTGATTTTGAAATTGACAAATACCATTAATATTGCACAAAGACAATTGTTTTGACAAAAGTACACTATCAATATCACAATAATTGTCAATATTGGCAAAACATCAGACCATATCATCAGAAATTATATAGCAATAAGGTTTTTCTAGGTTGTCATGCTACAAATATACCATAGGACAAATCAATATTACAAACAGTAGTTCAAAATTATAAATCTTGCTTGATTGTATCAGCTGACACAGATGTTCAAGGCTTTTGGAGTTGAAAATCAAATAAATATGATTGATCTCCTTTAAGGTCTCCATTTCAACATTGCTTACTGGCACTTAAAGCAATAGGGTCCTCATTGGGAGTTGGGTTTTGCTAGGTTAGTCAAAAGAATAAGAGCTCCACCAAAGACTGTCTTATGATGAGATACTTATGTATTAACAATGGATGTCTTATGCCTTCAAATTCAAAACAATAAGAGCTCCACCAAATACAACCTTATGATGAGAAATTTATGTACTACAAATGGATGTCTTATGCCTTCAAATTCAAGTAGTCAATTGTCTATTCCTTAATTATTTGTTTGCCCACCACATTTGAAGCCAAGATCTCCATATGTTTGAAGTCAAATTGGTACTGCCAGGTTCAATGAAACCTTCTCCTAGTAAGGGCAAAGGTTAAAATGTCAAAAAAGGAGAAGGTTGACAAAAGTATTTGTTTATTCCTTCATAACAATGATCAGTATGGATTGAAGCAATAGTACAATACCTTCAATTGCATAGGTAATATAATCCGATTAATTGATTAAAGATTTTGTCCTATTAGATACATATGTAAAGAGTTCAATGATTTGTCAAAGAGAGGATTGCCTTTCATTAGGAAAGGGATTATAAATGACAGGATAAATTATGTTTTCCTCAAAATGGTAGTTCAAATACGAAATTTAGCAGAAAAAGAGGATTAGTTTCAGTTTATGAAACATGAAGAAGGTAAACTTAGTGAGTGATAATTAATTTGAACTTTTGGTTTAGAAAAACATAAAAAGTAGTATGATTATTTACTTGACTATGATGTCACCAAATCCTCCAACAACACCATCAATTCCAGTAAGTGCAATGGCAAAAAGGCAATATGGTGAAGTAATGAATGAGCTAGTGGGGGTGAAGATTCTAAAAATTTTCATGAGGTCATGTTTTCTTTCAGTTTGTCTATAAAACTTCTTCTCAACTACATATTTTCTGTTTGGTACTTTGGTTTAAAATATCGCTATACCAGTATCCTTCAAAAGAAAGCCACTCACTAGCAACAATCCTAGACATTACCATTGCCTGAGGAATCAATGGATTAGCATTCCAAAATAGTTTTACAGAGATGCAGAGCATGGATCTTGTTGCCAACTTCTAACAAGCAATCCTCATCAACTCTAAAATGTAATCTTGAGGAGACAGCTGAAAAATTGTAATCCACAAGCAGATGATTCAAAATATTAGTGATAACGGAGAATCATATCACCAATCTTACACTTCATCGTGGCATACACAACACAGCCATTAAACATGGTCTTAGGCCACTAAAAGTCAAAAGCAAATGAATGGAAGCACTTGCCATACAAAAATGAAAAACAAAACCAGACCAGCCAATAGAAGTGTGCAAGAATCTGCCAGCCTATACCCACTGGACACCTTGTCACAACAATGCTGCTGACAATCATATTCCTTCAGAGATAGGAAACATCCTCATTAAAGTTTGTCCAGCAAAATCTTCTGAATTTCTTTCTAAAGGTTGACATAGCAACCTGGAAAAACATACCTAATGATAACAGCACTTAAAAGACCATTAAATAATGAAGGAATAATGAAGCTTGAGCAACCATGTTCTTTTTCCTCTCGTCTTTTTTTCTTTCTCCTATCTTTTGGTTGTTCAGAATTATTGTCCATCAACAAGGACCATAAATTTCAATTTGCCATATTAATTTAGTGAGTGCCACCATGAACATACAAGGCTTTAGAGAAACCCACTACCACAAATTCCAGCACATATTAAGCAAATTTTTAGGAATATGAAACTAGTAAATAAAAAAGCAAGAAATTATCATCATCATCTTACATTGTTTCATACCTATGGGAGGTCAGTTCCATGAATCCTGTTAAACTGTCTCTGCCAACCTTGGGCTATATCCTAAGTTTAAATATTTTCAAAAATTTCGTAATCACTTATAGCTTTATTCTTTTTGGCCTTCATCATGCTATTTAATGAACTTCCAATTAGATAAACTTACTCTTCCTAACTGGTGCAATTACTTGCTTCCATGACATGTGACTAAACCACCAAAGCCTAATTTTCACCTTCTTATATGTAGATTCCACCTTTAGGTTATGTTAAATTATTTCATGTCTAATTTCATCCTTTTTAGCTCTACCACACATTCATCCTAACATCATTTCAGCTGAACTTAACTTATATTCTCAACCATCTAACATTCAACGTTATAAAATTTGTCCGTACCCATCAATCACAAAGTTCCAAAGGCACAACATCATTTCTTCCACACTTATATGGTATAAGGAAAAAATTTTCATTAGCATGAGCACATAATTATCTTTGCAGCAAACCCATCCAAATTATATGAAATAGAGCCACAAAGCATCCATACCCAAAAAAACTAACTAGACAGCATTGAAAACAACAGTCTAAATACACATCCAAGACATGATGGAGCTCACAATAATGAGCACCAAGGCTCAAACAGTGTCTTCTTTGTTTGGGGTTGCACTTGGAACAGGCCCAAAAAACCTCTTTAAAAACGAAGGTATGGTTGCAAACATCTCACCCTCCCTAGACAGAACATTGGCGGGAGACTCATGCGCTAAATAAGCACTTTATTAGGGACTTTTGGATGTTCAATTATTTAGTATGGGATTCAACAAAGGCACCAAGGGATAAAAATAAAGATCCATTTGATTAATGGTTCAGATCAAATATCTAAGTTTAGTTTTTATTATTTTATTTAGATTTTTATTTTATAGCAAGTAAAATTAGGCCATAGTGTTGTGAATAGTTTATTTTATACGTATTTGGAATTTTCAACATTATTTAATTTGGGATTCAATATAGGAATCAAGGGATGACATCAAAGAACAACTTTATTAATGACTTAGGTTGAATATTTAAGTTTTTTTAATAATTTTATTTAAATGTTTATTTAGATCAATTAAATTAAGGGTTTTATTTTGCATATCGATTCCTATAAATATGATAACTTGTGCTAAGTTTAGACAGTCAAGTGTAGCTGATAACTAAAGTTACAGAAAATTCCCTTCTGTATCTCTGCCCTAGTTTCTTCTGCTTTTCAAGTTCTTCCTCCTTTTTTTCCCTAATTCTTGTCCTCTTTTTCTCAAACTTCTTTAATTCCTCCTCCTAATTAATTCTTCCACTTTTTTCTAATTCCCTCCCCTTGCTGTTTTACATCAGGTTCAATCCTAAATGATACTCATGATGAGGTCGGCCACAATCAACAAGCACCTCACTGAAAAGAACTCCCCAGTGAGACATTCCCATCCACTCAATCATAGAACACCAAATGGTTAGTAATACATCAAATTTATATAATGGTCTTCAGATTTATAGTCTTCATTCAGTCCGCCAAAAACCCAAGACCACAGACCTGGGAGTGTTCAACAGAAAATGGGCAGTCCACGCAAGGGCAGATCAGAATCATCTAAGACCTGCGATCCATCTGTAACAAACGCCAGAACCACGCGCACAGACTAGAATGAAACAATCTTCGGTCCATTACGGCAACTTTCTATTGCATCTAAACCTGATTGGCGCAACATCAATAAAGAATACAGCCAGTGAACCTAATTCAAGCAGTGTTTACGTCCACAGGATGAAGTACCAATCAGCCGAGAGAGAAAAAAACAGTTTTTTTATGGTACGACGAGAAGTGCACACTTCCACAAAACTAACTGCCCAGAAAACATTTCAGAGACAACCAAGTAAACTGACATTCGTACTCCTATTTTTGCTACCTACACCCTTTTCTAACTCCATTCAGCCATGTCCATTTCCTCGAAATGGATTTTCGGATGAAAGGATAACTGACATTTAAAGCGCCATTTACGATCAATCCAAAAGGAATGCAGCATTGACAGTCAGATTTGCACAGCAAATGGAAATTCCAAAACGAAACTTGGCAGAATTACCAGAAGCCGAAAGTTCCGAATCGCCAACAGCATCACCATCGTACTCGCCAGCCTTCCAGAACTGCCGACATGTTGCGACTGCAACCGCTGAATTGGGTGGCGGAGACGGGGCAGGCAGCAGCAGGGCAGCATGCTCTTCCGGTGAAAGCGGCTCGAGGAATCCAAGGGGGAGAGCAGATGAAAAACCTTCTTCATTATACGAAAATCTAGGTTTCTTGGCAGGAGAGCGAGAGTCCCCATCTGAGTCCGAATCGGAATCACTGCTGCTGCTGAGATCGACTACAGTGATGTCTTTTGGGCCGTCGGATCCGAGATCTTGAGAGGAAAATGGGATGATTTCTTGTTTGACGATTGACGCCATGGAGAAAGTAGAAAGAAATGTAGGAAAAGAAGCGAGACGTTTCAGGAAGAAAGAAACGTTTCAGAAGGAGATGGTAAACAGGGGATCGGTTTTTACTTTTTGGGGAGCAGTAATGCAACAAGAAAGAGAAAAAGGCAACGAAAGGACCATTTTTTTTTTTTTTTTGGCAACGTGCAGGGACAAATAAAGGTGGAATGGTAAACTTTGTCCGCAAAGGAGAGGGAAGTAAAGTGCGCACGTCCTCTTGGCAGTTCGCACACGAGGTAGAATAGCAGGCTTACGAGGGACGCGAATCACGGACCCAGAAACGCAGGGCTAGAGTGGGACCCACAATCTATATCAAATTTATCCTTCGTAAAAAAATATTTAAAATGTAATTTTTTTACGATGATATAAAAGAAAAGCTTCTAAATAAAACGTTCCTTCGAGCTGTACCCAAAAAAATTATAAAAATTAAATGGTTACAAAAAAAATAGTAATGTAAATCACCTTTTCGATATAAAAACTTTATTTTTTATTTATCCTTTCGAAAATGAATATTTAAAGATTTGGATGGTATATATAACATAATATATATCATTATTATTGCAGAATTCCATTGCTTGCTTTGCTGTCACCCGGCATATCTTATCTGTAAATGGGAGGTTCCATTTTAACGCTGAGTTAGAGAGTGAAGGGACGGTTACGAGTTGCAAATGGGAAGTTAGTTGCTTAAGTGCATGAAGTTTTGAAGACGAATAATGAGTAATAAATACACTTTATTGCAAAATTTCACTCTGTTCCAACCATCACTACCGGCTCAGACAGAAGCGCATCCAAAGCACCCAGCCATGTGTAAAAGTGTGTGCAGGTATGAGTCCAGTTTCAATGGAACCGGTTTCACTGGAAGTGCTTTTCTAGAACCTTTCTACCTGGGTCCATCTTAAATATTATATGAAATTCAATCTCATCCTTTTGTTTAGCATGGTTTGTTTAATTATAAGATCAAAAATCATTGAAATCATAGTCTTGCGTGAGCAGCTTATTCTAAAACCATTTAAAATCACATGTAAAAAATAAAATCACTTAAATCCATCAACTCAAGTGTTAAAATGTTACGAAAATTTATGTAATCATTCATTGATACAAACAAGAATACATTAGAAGTCATTAACATTTAATCAAAAACTCTGAAATTCATATAATGGTCAAATAATTCTAACAGGTCAATTTTAAGCTAAAATTATCCTTAATTTTTATGTCTTGTAAATCTTCGATTTAGATGATCCTTGGGTTTTTGATTAAGAAAGTGATGATAAAATTGATAGCTGAATTAATTTTGTTATAATCATCAGGTACTTTGGTATAATCGGTTCATAAAAATAAAAGCTTATTTTATTATAAAATCCTAACAGTTTATTTTCTTATACATTGATCTCTAACAAAATTAAGATATTAGTTATACATTGAATTTAATATCTCTAACAATTTTAAGATATTAGTTAGTTATGTGAGCTAGCAGATTGGCTATATCAGACTCTAACTCTGATAGGAGACTTATTCCAACCTTGACACAGCTCCGCCTTGAACCAAGGCTGCTTTGAGAAGGACTCTTAATAGTGTTGGTCCATTTAGCATGGCTTAACCCAAGAAGGTAGGGGTGAATTAGGTTTATAAAATTTTCTTACTACAACCTTGGTTAATCAAGTTTCCTTTTTTCAAATGATTTGCTAGATAATGTGTAGTAAAAACTAGAAAGCAAGCAAATAAACCAATTACAAATAGCAAGCATGATATATAGTGGCTTAGAATAACCTCCCCACTCCACTCTTCCAAACACATACCATTTATGTATTAGTTTCCACTATCTTAATAAGGAATAGAATTTAGTACCATCACACTCTTCTTGATTCCAATTCTATAGGACATAAACTAGCGTCTCTTGCACTCTTCTAGATACCAGCTCTACAGGGCATAAACTAGTGCCTCTTGCACTCTTCTTGATTCCATTTCAAGGAAGCATAATACAAATTAATAGGTTATTTGTGAAATACACTCCAACAAACACACTTGTTCTTCTTGATATTAGCCTTCAATATAAACTCAAGGGATAAACAAGTAGAAATTAGAAAGAAAAGAAATTACACATTTTGTATTGTTTTTTTGTAAGCGCAAGGGAAACCTTGTATGTGGTTGAAGACAACATATTAAAAGCATTCTTGATGATTTGAAGTCTTCTTTTTTGTTGTAAAGAGCCTTGAATAAGATATAAAGAACGTTGAAGCTTTTGCTTGAGTAGCAAATGATTGAGAAGGTTAAAGCTCAATGAATCTTTTAAATCTTTTTTAATCTCTATTAAATCATCATTTTTAATACAAACTTTGTCTCTTTTATAGTTCTTCATCAATTTTAAGTCGTTGAAGATAATGGGGGAAGATTAAAAGGCGCTTTAACAGCTATAGTTTTGACCATTGAAGTGGAAGCGTGTTGCAGGCACATGGGATATCGGCTACAAATGATCAAGAAGTTATGTCTTTGCTAGAGCACCACAGTCAATAGGTGCAGGAGGTTGTGGTATTCGATGTACTGCAGGCGGCTGCGATATTGTAGGCAATATGAACAATAACCCGAAACATCTTTTTACACTCATTGGAGGACCGATAGGCACTTGTAGTTTTCGTAGGTGGTATGAACAGTAACTATTGTAGCAAAATTACTGTAACACCATATTAAAAATTTTTAAAACATACATTGACTCAAATCATAATAAATTGAGTTTAATGCAAATTGGGTAATTATAATTTCTCCCTTTTAAAATGATCTAGAGAACCATAAAAAGTATTAAAGAGAACTCAAGTTGATAACACATGTAAGTTAATGCTTCATCTATTCCTTTGGTTTTCTTCAATTAATGACTTAATTTTACACATGTTCGTAACATCCATCAACTTATCATATATTTGGAAGCTTAATATCACTACAATTGTTATACTCAATATAATTCAAACTAGTGTTCGTGTTATTAATAAATACTTATTTATCGGTGGCCCAGAAAAAAAAATATTATCCTTTGTATTGGACATATTATCAGTTTTTAAGGAACTTTATTGAAAAAATAGAAAAAAAATTAAAAAAATAGAGAAAATTTGAGAGATTTTTAATGAAATTTTGTAATAAATTGTGATAAATATAAACATAAAATTTAGGCAAAATTAGATTAAAAAAGCCACCATTGCATGAATAATGAATGTGCACATGAGAAATGCGTATAGGCTGATAGAAGAAGAGTAAATCTTAACAAGAAAAAGCATTATATCTCTCATATTAAGTCACAAAAAACATACATGATAAGTATTTTGAAAATTAAATATAAACACCAACTCTTACTTTAATACCAGGTAGAGTGTCGTGCAGGTTCCTCAAGTTCATTGTCATCTTGTTTAGGTATAAACCCCTATTTATATGGATAAGAAAATCTAAAAATGGCATAAGTAGATGATGAATCTACTTCACTTTCTGGGTAATCAGATGATGTGTATCCATATGGTTGAATGTAATCTGAGGCCAAGTTGAGTTGAGATGGCTGTGAAGAAGGCCGATACCATTCATGTGGAGGACTAGACTAAGTTGATATAGCCTATGGAATTAAGTTTCAAGGTCTATATTTAGAATTATTTGACCCTTGATATGGATATGATGAACCACCATGCTCATAGGAAGACTCTCCTCTATTGTCACTTAAATCCACGGATGCCATGCTACTCATAAGTGTATTATCTTCAACTGGTTCCTTGCCCTTCCTATTTCCAAACCTTCTCTCATATCACTTAATTGAAGGGTGTACACCATGATCCTCATCTTGTATAGCATGTGTATACCCCTTCTCACAAGTAAATTGGCTATATGACCTTTGACTCTATGGGTATGATTAACCACCTCCACCAATGTGACTACCACTCTCGCCATCATTATCATCATCATCATCATCACCACCACTAATATCATCATCTCCGCTCTCTTTTTATGGTGATAAAGATGTTCTCAAAGCTTGTTGAGATATTTGTGAGACTCCCTTAGAAGATGATTGGATCTAAGTTCTAAAAATGGATTGAATGCTTCTTTTGACGTTCAATCTCGCTATAGCAACCTCTCTATATCCACACCTTGTGCACAGGCTTGTTGAGCAATGAATTTTGTTGGACCACCACAAGGTTCATCTAGATCTTCTTACTGTAATCATTCATACTATGGATCTTCTCTGGTATCATCCCCCTCTAGGTATGCATTTTGTCCAATTATTATCAGATCTAGAGGATCATCGGCCCCCATATTCTCATTCCGTAGCATCTTCTCCTTTAGCCTCTTATTTTAGTAATAGAAGACTATCTTTTTAAGCTTCTTATTCCCCAATCTATTCCTTCTCAAGGTATAGATAAGAGAGATAATGCTCCAGTTTTGTTCACATGATGAAAAAGACACTATTTGACTTAAAATTCTCACTGCTAGTAGTTTGAATGCCATATATATATATGTATTCCACCATTCATATATAATCAATTTGAGATGATGTATTAGTACTTGTAAAGATTAAATAGATATGCAAGTCATCATCAGTTAAATGTAATATGACATGAGGTTTTAGAAATAATTACATATAGGGTAAACTTGATGAGCTCATAATATACTATATTTTAATGCCCAAATTCACAAGTTTTGGAACTTTATTTGACATGATTTTATTGGTTCATAAGTACATTTGATGAAATATTATACTTAATAGAGTTATTTAGTTTTTTAGGTAATAAATCATGTCAAAAAGAAGTTGAATGTGAAAATGCACCACTTTGACACCATTTCTAGTATCAATTAAGACCGATTTAGGAAAAGTAGTAAACATAGTTGAATTCCTTCAATTTATCTATCCAAAAAATCAATAATCATTAGATTTGGAGATTATATGTGTAAGTTATGGTCATAAAATTACAATTGTCTCAGAACTCAATCTAGTTTCGGATGTGCTGAAAATGGTATCACTTGTAGTCTAATTGTGGCATATTTAGAGGATGATTTGGAAAACATATTCAACATGACAGTTGTAAATCTCAAAGTTATTTATCCAATACATTAAGAATCTTACAATTCCAAGATGTTATGAGAAAGATATGGTTGAAACAGTTAATATATCGACTTCCATTTACAAGCCATGGCTTCCAAGTCGTTCAAGGTAATTTGTAGAGGCAAAGATTTCCAAGCCACATCTTCCATTTCTAACTATGTCTTAGACACCAGTTCAAATTTTTAGCTCCATCTATGTTGGGTTTTTAAGGTAGTTTAAAGAGGCTATTTTGATGACTTTTTTGGCTAGTTTTTGGGATTTTTTTGCTAGGTTTCTTAGGGATTTTTGGAGTTTCTTTTGGAACTTTTTGGAAGAGAAGAAGATTGGGGTTTTGAAGATTAAGAGTACGAGTGGATTCAAGGATTGGAAGTCAAGTTGAAAGGGGAAGATCTTAAGTTTTTTTTATTTCAATTGCTTTCTTTCTTTGTATCTTGGATTTTATTTTGGCGATTTAAACTCTGATAATATTGAATGACTATTAGATTTATTTATGCTCCATCATGAGTAGCTAATCTCCCCCTTCTAGAGGGGAGATAGATTTTGTTTAGTTCAGTTCATGGATTAATCAATGATTTGCTTGATTAACATTCCAATTTGGTTTATTTATGATGTTTGGTATTTAATGATGTCAATTATTTGACTATTTATTGAATGATCATGTATTTAGGGTTTGACACTTAGGAGAGGTAACCCCAAATAGGATTTAGGTATCATAACATAAATTCATAGATGATTTGGGAGAGCTTCTAGGCTTTATGAAATCATTCCAGAGAATCCTAAATCTTAATGCATTCCTAATGTTTTAATTTTTATAAGGATATCAAAATTAGAATGTTAGGAATAGATACTTGACTTGGCACTCGTGAGAGATAGAGAGTTGAGTGTTGTTGCATTCTCGATTTATAAACCAATGTAATAATCAATCGGTAATATGTTGAGAACACAATGAATGAAGCATGAATGAAATCAATCCTCTAAAGTTTTCATACCTTGATTCATTATATTCAAAGCTATCCATTTATTTGTTATTCACTTATTTATCTCTTGGTCATCCAAATAAAGTTAGAATTATTCATGGCTAGTGAGTAATTTGAATACCCAATTCCTGTGGATATGACAACTCTCTTACTACTATGCTATAAAACTTAACGCCATGCATTTGCAATTAGTTTGCAGTGAACAAAACCACTTTGACCATGATTGAATAGTTACTGCCTTTTCAAATATCCCTTGTATTTTATGGAAAGCCATCAACTATCTAAGCATTTATAGGGATTAATCTTTTTTATTTATCACATTGAATAATAGAATGGACTGTATTTAGTAAACACCATAAATAGCTTACCTCCATCCCAAAGTCACCAGTGCTAGGGTTTTTGCAAAACAACTTTTCAAATACTTGAAGCATAGTATCATTTAATTCCATATCTGATCCAAGACTATACTCATAGTGGTATTTTGGATTCAAGAAATATGCTGCAATAATAAAATTGTAATTCAACCATAATAGAAGCAGATATGTATAGATAAAACATATTTATGTCATGATTCATATGACAAAATGCACCGGCTGCATGTAATGGATGATGGACCATGTTTATCTAACGATCTTCTATGATGATAATCACCCATTGCACGCCTCTAATATTTTTCCCTATGGATTCTTTCATAAAATTAAATGCCTCATACAAAGAACTCATATTTGGATAAGTCTCATCATCAACTATAATAAGTACAAAAAGTGGAAAGTAAAAATGGAATAGCATAGGGATTGGTCATAATGAATCAGATAATTTTCATTTTTTGTTAATTATCTTCAATTGATTACACTTGCTGTGTACATCAAAAAATTATATGTTCACATCCCAGACCATAAATGATCCTAATTACATCTCCATAATGGGAGAAAACCCTTGATTAAAAAAAAGTATAGTGCATCATAGAGATCCAAAAATAAAACACACTCTCTCAATAAATGAATGTGTGCTATCTCTGGGATCGTCAAGCACATTGCGATGACTTGATATTTAGTAGGTCGCCTCAAGCTAGTGGATAGATAGGGTGACACGATTCTAGACTAGGTTGCTAGACACTAAGTCATCCTAAAGAATGAGTATTTTGATCTAGTTGGTTTGTCCTAGGTAGAATAAAAACTGGGTGATTTCTATTGGTTAAACTGTAAGAAACTGTAGAGACAGTAGGTGATTTGTAACCCAATTGGTATATCCCGAAAATACTCAGGACTGGGTGGTCTTTGTTATGTTTAGACTTGTTAGAGATTAGAAGAAAACAGGTGACCTAGGTTTAGTTCAGCTTTCTCACATTGCCCATGAGAAACTTAAGAAGAGTGGGCCAGGATGACTGGATTTAGGTTAGCTTTCTCACATTGCCCATGAGGAGCTTAGGAAGAGTGGGCCAAGTTAACTGGGTTTAGTTGATTTGATGAATGATATTTGCCAAAGTTTGACTTAGTGAGTAATGACTCAGTGACTTGATCCTATACTTAAGCTTTTGAATGAGTTGTTGAATAGTATTTGCTAAGATTTGATTTAATGAGTCATGACTCAGTGAATCGATGAGTCATAAATCAATGATTAGGTCCTAAACTTAGACTTTTGAGCGAGTTGGATGAATAATGTTTATTAAGGTTTGACTTGGTGGGTCATGACTCAGTGACTCGGTGAGTCATGAGTCAGTGACTCGGTCTTAGACTTAGGCTTTTAAATAAGTTAATGAGTAGTGTTTTTCAATACCTTGTGGAAAATTGAAAGTGAGTGATCTCTACCATTTAACTTGTGAGAGATCATAGATCCAAGTTACAAATGATGAATTTGTATGGATTGAAAGAGTTTAACAACTTGAATAATGTGGATTGACTTAATTAGCTAAAATTAAGCTTAATCACAGTTACCACTAGTGGTTATCCCTAAATTTTTATTTGAATAATGTGAAATGGTAGGTAAGATCAATATCATCATCTCCATGATTCGTGGGCCCCATCTCCATGTGGGGCCTACTTGGGTTTCAACTCTACTAACGGGCAATTTGGTCTTATGATCAAGAGATTAGTAAATTTAGGGAGTTCACTAAAAGTGGTCATCTTTCCCATTTTTACTCAAAGCAAAAGTCTGCCATTAAGGAAACTCCTCTTGTTCAATATTTAACATGGAATCCATCAACGAAGTTCATTTTCTTGTCTTTATAAATTTTCGTAGAAGTATCAAACCCAAAGAGATGGATTTTATGATGGGCCAATACTTTTCATTCAAGAGATCACAGAATTCTAATGGTTGCCTTCCTTGGAGTAGTTTACCCACCACATCACAAGCAGAAGAAACTACTGTGCATCATGATAGAGTTTTCTTAAAGGCTAGATCAGATGGCCATGACAGTCTTAGAACAACAAGGAGTTGCCTCAAGATGAAATAAAATAAGATCTAAGTTCCTTCACTATTGTGGAAGAAGAAGAAGCTTCAAGGAGGAGGAAGAAGAGAGTCTTATATTAGAAAGAGAATGCTTGAGCAGAGTCTGTCTTCTAAGAACATTCCAGCAAAGTTTGACCTTGGAAGAAGATGAACGTTAGCAGAAGCAACACGTCTCTCTCTCTCTCTCTCAAAGGAATGATCCCCTTCTCAAAAACAATCGAGCCTTTTATAGCCACTGAAATATATCTGGCGTGGCAGAGCCTGACATTGTAGAGCACCCTCTGGCGTGGCAGAGCCTGGCATTGTAGAGCACCTCCTGTCATGGAAGAGCACCTCCTGGCATGGCAAAGCCTAGCGTGGTAGTGCATAACTTGAGTGGCGGAGCACCTCTTGGCATGGCAAAGCACAACTGGCGTGGCGGGGCACCTCTAGGTGTGGTGGAGCCTGGCATTGTAAAGCACAACTGGCGTGATAGAGCCTTAGTGGTGTGGCGGAGCACAACTGGCGTGATGGAACCTTGGTGCCATGACAAAGCACTTCTTGGCATGGCAGATCCATGGTGGCGTAGCGGAGCCTAGCGTGGTAAAGCACAACTGGCGTGGCAGAGCATCTCTTAGCATGGCAGAGCATAACTAGTGTGGGGGAGCGTAGCATGGTAGAGCACAACTGGCGTGGCGGAACACCTCTTGGCGTGATAGAACCTAGCATGGCAAAGCACAACTAGCATGATGGAGCTTGGTGTGGCAGAGCACAACTGATGTGACGGAGCCTTGGTGGCATGGGAGCATAACTGGCATGACAGAGCCTTGGCGGCATGGTAGAGCACCTCCTAGCATAGCAAAGCACAACTGGCTTGGCGGAGCCTTGGTGGCATGGCAGAACTTAGCATGGTAGAGCACAACTAGCATGGCAGAGCACCTCTTGCCGTAGTGGAGCCTTGCATTGTAGAGCACTGGCAGAGCCTTGGTGGCATGGCAGAGCACCTCTTGGCATGGCAGAGCCTTAGTGGCGTGGCAGAACACCTCCTGGCATGGTGCAGCCTAGCATGGCAAAGCACAACTAGCGTAACGGAGCACCTCTTGGCGTGATAGAGTACAACTAGCGTAGCGGAGCCTGAGTAGCGTGGCAGAGCACCTCCTGGCGTGGCAAAGCCATGGTGGTGTGGTAGAGCACAACTGACCTGGCAAAGCCTTGGTGGTGTGGCAAAGCACCCCCTGGCATGGTAGAGCCATGGTGGCGTGATAGAGTCTGACGTGGTAGAGCACAACTGGTGTGACAGAGCCTTAGTGGCATGATGGAGCCTGGCATTGTAGAGCACAACTAGCATAGCAGAGCCATAGTGGCGTGGTGAAGCCTGACATGGTGAGGCTTTGGCACTGCTGGAGTTTAAGCAAGGAATTTTTGGAGCCATTAATTATATTTTTAATTTGAATGGTCCAACCAAAATTGTTTGGATGGTCCATAAAAAATACCAATTAAGTGTTCCCCATTAAACAACACATTGGATGGTTGATTACTTGTCTTGGCCCACTCTTGGTGTGATTTGAACCTCTCCTTATATAAACCAAGGGCATGTGATTTTAGATTATCTAACAAATGCCCCCTAATGGCAGATTATGTGGGTAATGAGTGATAAACCCAACAGATGATCTAACCTTCTGTCCCCATTAAATCTTGGCCCTTGGTCTTTTAGATAGATTGGTGTTGGATTTAAATTCAAGAATTTTCTGGATTTATCCAAAACATGCTAACATGGTAATATTTCCTACAACTTTGTGCATTGGAATATATAGCATATTTTGACCAACATTATGGAGTAACCACAATTTGAAGCATGAAATCCCATTAGCATAGTAGCATTGTGGGATTTATTTAAACCCAGCGTGGTGATGTTTAAAACCAAATTTTCTCCTGGTGGGGTCATCTTCACACCACGTTTTTTTCTTGGCGTGGTGGAGACACTTTCACCACTGGCGTTGTGGAACCATTTCAGATCAACATTGTGGGGCTTTTGACAATGCTTTTGAAGCTAAACTCATTAGCTTTTTGCAGTGCTTTCCTTTTAACTGGCGTTGTGGGGCTTTTTGTAGCTGATACTATCAACATTGTGATTTTCTTCAAAGTAGTTGGCATTGTGGAGCTATTGTTATGGAGCCTAAAAGGCATGCTTTTCACTATCAGCATTGTGATTTTCTTTAGAGTAGTTGGAGTTGCTGAGGCTAGAAATATGCTAGCGTTGTGGGGCTTTTTGAGGTTGACATGATTGGCGTTGTGGATGTTGCCTCATCTTGGTGCTAGCATTGTGAAGCATCTTTTAAAGCTAGCATGGTGGGGCATTTGTAGTGGTTGCTGCATATAGGGAAGAAGAGGAGCTCAACTACCAAGGCTATCTCTTACAACATGGTGGATAGAGATTAGACAAGCATTTTCTTTTGTCTTTTGTCTTGATTATTGTGAAAATCAAGGGCTTTGCAGTGTAATCACCATTGTACTCTTGCACTAAATTTTTTTATTGATCACTTAGTCTTAATTTGCATCGCCCCACACCTAGCTTTAAGATCCAAGGACTTGGACTTTAATCTTAACCTTGAATGGGTTGAAATTTACTTCAATGCCATCTACTTTTCTTTTCTTAAAATCCCTCCATGCTGCAACTAGTATTTCACCCAAGGATTTGGACTAAGCTCTTGACCTTGAATGAGTTAGAAATTCACTCCTATGCCATCTACTTTTCTTGGCTTGGAATTTACTTCCATGCCATCAACTTTTCTTGACTTGAAATTTAATTCTATGCCATCTATTTTTCTTGGCTTGAAATTCCTCCATGTTGCAACAAAAGCTTGAAATTCCCATATTCATGCATGAGCATCAATTAAATCTCACGCTATGGTCATGCATGAGCATCAATTAAATCTCATGCTATGTACACGCCACTTGTAGCCTTATATTTTTTTCATTGTCCCTTTCAAACTTGATTTTTCAGCATTCAACTGCTATTCAAATTCAATGGACTTTCACGAACTTGATAAGTTTTCAAGTCCTTCTGATTGGCTTTAGCTAGCTTGGACATTGCAAAATCCTAATGATGAATAACTTATAAATTGCATTCTTGGTATTTTTAAGCATTTGAAATTTTATATTCCAATACCTCAAATTAAGTGCTCCCCATAATTTTAAAAAAAAGATATAGTCTTTTGAGAATACAATAGGCCATATCATCACACGTTGCCCCCGGGACCCCCAACTAGGGTTGCCGCCCCGGACACTGCTTCTTCTTCTTTTTTTCTGTCATCTTTTTTGGGGCCAAAACTGGGGAAGAAGGCACTCTTACGCGTGGTTTGATTGAAGCAGCGCCCGTGGTGTCTCTCGAGTGTAGGTTGGCACGCCGGCTAGAATAGGGCCCATGCGCCTTTAAAGAGCAATAGATCCGAAGATTCTCTAACACTTCCACTTTTTAATCCTATAGCCCCTGCCCAAGTGGGTCCACTCAAACATTTGCTTTCAGCAAATCTAAAATTCTATGTTTTAAGTGCCTTTGCATGGGCTCTATCATTTTTTTGAATTTTGACATCATTCATACTACAACAACTTTATCTATGCTGATGTAACCTCTTAACACTTCTATTTATCCACATGTACAAGGTTTAAATGTAATAGGAAATGAAAATAGCTGGTTTCTAATTTTTATAGATCCCTAGGGTATCATTTCTCTATTTTTTTGTGAAACCCTAGATGGCTTTGTTGAGAGACATCTTTGAGATGCCGTTAAGACACCGCTGCAGATACAAAAAATCATTTCCCTTAGTTCTATAAGTTCTCTCCCTTCCTGTCTTTGTAAGTTCCTCAAAAACCCTAGTCCCATCTGTGCATCCAGATGGATTCTAATAAATATACCATCCCATCACAAGAGCAAGTAGATTTTGGGGATTTGCCAATTCATTCAGCGGACTTCGGTGACTTTTCTTTTCAAATTATGTCTAAAAGCTTCAACTTGGGTTACATACCCAATGCTGTTATTGTTGAAGCAAATTATGAAGCGATGAGCACTGTTGGCCAAATGCCTTTTGAGGATGCTAATATAGTTGCAGAGATGGCACATCTACATCGTCTTAGTGCCCCCACTGGACTAGATCTAGTGACTGATGTTGGCAAACCATCTATTCTTGTAGCGGGAGTAAGGGATGTTGATGCTTCTGCAGTCAGGATTTCAGAGGACTTGCATGCTCCCTTTCCAGATGTGTCCTCTACTGAAATGAGATCTGAAGAGGTAGAAATCCTAGCATCTCGCCAACCAAAAGGGAGGTCACGAAAATAGTGTTTTGCTGTAGACCATTTTGCACACATGTCAATTAGCTCCCAACCAAAGGGGAAGCGGAAGACTACTACTAGTGATGAGACTGATAAGCTAGTGGCAGGAACAAAGCAGTCCCCTATCCAATTGGGTGATGTGATATTTTTTCTTCTATAAGGATTGCAGGGAATTCAGATAAAAAAGGTTTCTTTATTTGGAAGCATGCAGAAATTTCAAAGTCTCATTTTAGAGTCATGGAGGAATTGATTTGTTATGTAAGTGTACACCACAAATCGATGAAGACACTTCTACATGAAGGTTCTTCTTTCATAAACAAGGCTAAGATGATAACCATTTAAAAGAAAGGTGTAAAGGCTGGACACCTCTCGAACAGGGCCTTTTCCTTTGTTGACCAGGCGGAGGAATTTAATGGGATCTTCTTAGCACCAGTTGCAAATAACTTTGAGCCTCATTACCATACTATTGAGACTCCAAGACAGCATGCTCAAACATCCAAATCTTATAAATTGCAATAAGGGGGGATCGTCAAACAATTTTAGAATTGCATTGCTTCCAATGAAGACTTTGAATATTGGGCAAAGCATATTATTGCATGGTACATGGGTGTTATAATAGCATTGGGAGTTTATGATGCCATACTTGCTACTTATGGAGGTTTCTTAAAACACAGTGCAACTTTTGAAGCTTTCTTACAATTTTGGTCACCAACTATAAATTCTTTCCACTTCTCATGTGGTGAAATGAGCATAACACTATGAGACTTGAGTGCCATGAGTGGGCTACCAGTTGTGGGAGAAGCTTTTGATGAATATGTTCCGTCCAATGAAAAACTCGAGTCGATTTTGTATGATGAAGATATTATCAAAATCTTGAGACAGCTGAGACGGCAATAAGGGAGCAAATTCCTCCTGTCAGAATAGGTTCAACTATTTGGGAGGATTTCAAATCCAAGTGCAATGATTAGTGGCTATCGTGATTAAAAGACAAAGAGAAAAAAGCCAAAAAATGAATGGAAGTTATGGATGGCTCCTGAGCTTCTTCATAACATTGCTCCGGTTTAGGAATTGATCTTATTTCTGATGTAGTGGCTTTCTATAGTAATATACCAGTCTTCTTCTCTTTCCTATTATGTGAGATGGACAACGTTGGCATCGACTTGTCAACTTGCTTCTAGTACAAGGTAATCCTTAGCTTCTTGAGTGCTTTCAGACATTTATAGAGGTTTTGGTGACATGGCATTTAGCTCGACTGACCTTAGCAGGGTAATGAACCATTGTCCAATTCATTTCTTTGCAAGTTTGTTGGGCCTTTATTTCCCTTGGACTTATGATATGGAGGAACTAGTTATTTTACCAGAGGAAGGCTTGATAATGATATAGTTTGCAAAGAAAGTAATGAAGAAACTCAGCTTTTAGACAGTGGTCCATAAGCTACTTCATCTACATCAATTTTCTGATGAGATGTATCGGTTGACTCCTATCTTTAATAAGGAGGATTATGATTTACTCTCTCAAAAAGGTATCACTGGTAAGCTTTTGAACTATACTGTGGCAATTCAAGGTTGCCTACTGCCGTCACGAGAAGGGGGCCGCTTCAGAGTAGAACCCTACTTCCCATAGATATTTGCACATCAATTTGGTTTTGACCAAGAAGTCTCAGGGGGCATTGTAGAAATCTCTCGGGAAGAGCAAGAAGCCTATGTTGGAGTTCATAGATGGTATACTCATTGGATCTAATTTACTAGCAACTTTTGAAATTGGGTCATCTTTTTGCTTAGCAGTAGAAGGCAATTCCACATTACATATAATTATGCATGGTGGTATGGGATAAGTGGTAGAAAGGTATGTGATCAGGCCTCTCCAAACCATTGGATGAAGACTTATCCGCCATGGGATTCTACCAAAGAGTGTTTCACGAGGGATGATAATGCCCGCTCTTGGAGTCATTATGATTGTCACAGGGATGCAACTCAGCTAGGTAGGGTTCTGTGGATGGACGTAGGGCCTACTCACCAAGATATTGAGAGAGTAGATGCAAATGATGTTGGGTGGCAT
>JAYJMB010050861.1:0-29219 GCA_036873735.1 Pouteria campechiana
TATATTTAGGAATCAAATAGGTGCAAAAGATGAAGTATTAGGAGAATAAAATATGACATTTTGCATTCTCATCAATGTTCTATATAAAATTTATGCTCAAAATACTAAACTGTATCGGGATAAAATTTCCTTACCGCAACAAGATTTCAAAAAATAAGTTTTTTGGCATACAACAAGACCTTACCTTGGCAAGGCTTTTCCCTGCCACAACAAAGCAATTTTCTACTGTGGTAAGGCTTTAGAAATGCATGTTTTGGCCTGTCTAGCAAGTCCTTGCCACAGCAAGGGTCCTATTGGCACATTGGAGCACCAAAAAAATACAACTTTTTAAACCCAAATCCCATTCCATTTTTATTTGTATCCATCCTGTTTTGTCTCCCATGTCCCACACTTCATGCCCTAGCCCCATTTGATCCAAGTTCCTGCCATTTGGACTTAAAAATAAGTGGATTTTGAGAGATTATCATCCAAGCATTCTAAGGGAAATGGGTTTTGGGCATTTGAATGGTGGAAATGAAAGAAGATCCAAATTCTTGCAAGCAAAGTAAACTAAGGGGAGCTTTGAGCATAGATTCTTGTTCATGGGAGAAGACCGTCTTTGAATTGCATGGTAAGTTATTTTTCCCATTCGAATTCATGTCTTATATTGAACTGGGGTTTTGGAGTTATGAAATTTTGGAAAAAATGACAAATTTGGTAGGGAAATCATGGAAAAAATGATTTTATGTGTTGTTTATCATGATTTGGGCATAATAATCCATGGATTTTGCTTGTTAGGGTTTCATATGAGCTGTAAACAGTAATTTCTAGATAAAATTGATGGGTTTTGGATGTTAAATCATGAGGTAAATATGTAATGGTATGTTTATCATATTTTAGAATATGTTTAGACTAAATTGGATTAGTGAAATTGAAATTATGATTATGTCCTAGTTAGGAGTTAAGGAGAGTTTTTGTGTTTGGGCCATGAGAGCCACAAAATAATTAGATTAAATGTTTACATAGATTGATATTGAAGTTAATTACATGCTAGTTATATAATCTGATGATTATATATATATAATGGAGGTGTGATTCTTTAAGACCCTTTGTGAAAGCTTTTGACTGTATAATGATGTGTATAGAATTATGCATTTGAGAAGAATAAAGATTTAGCCATAATTAATCATGCTAGCTAATTCATTGATTTGAAAGAAATTAGTCCGAACTATGTTTGTAATTAAATAAGACTGTTGCTTTGTATAGATGATCTGAGAAGGATCAAAAGGCATAGAAATGGAGAGAAATAATTTGGACCTAAGAGCCCAATGTAAGTAGGCATTTGTTTCCATTAAATGGACAGGGATAATGTATATCCCATTTGTTAAAATATAGGCATATTTGTTAAATGCACAAACATTAGCCCATTTGTATGAATTTAGACATGTATGTTTTGGTTGAGGATAGTGGATATCCCATGTTTGATTAAAAAAAAATTAATCTCAGTTTAGTGTGAATGCCTAATATGAGGGATAGAGAAGATCCCTTTATTGCATGTTAAATTTGAAGATTTGTTCGATGTGAAATAACATGGAGTTCTTTATGTGGTATTTATTGATGAGTATATATCCATTTTTGGTTAATTATAATGATGAATATCGATTATTTGATATGAAATGTGCTAATTATGTATTAAATATTGTTTATGACATTTGTCTACTTACTAAGTTGCCCAGACTCACACTTTCTTATTTATATTTTTAGTTGACAGGTCAAGCAAAGGATTTTTGAGAAAGATCAAAGATATTTGGATGATGTGACCGAATGCTGGGATTAGAATCCCATTATATGTTTATAATTATATTTAATGATTTCAATTGATGTACAATTGTAATTAATAGATTTTAATTGAGCTATATTTTATATTGAAGAAACTAGATTAATATATTGTTAGTAGTGGCATGTCTTAATGATTAAATTATCAGTTTGTTAATGAATTTTAAAGATGTAGATTGCCATCATGATTCTACCCAGATCTAGGGTTGTGGGTATGTGGTTGGATATTTTAGAATATATATTAGTATTTTATTTGATTTAATGAATAATTGTATAGGTTAAACCCTAGTAATTTAAGGGATACCCTATCCTTTTTTTGAAGAAAATAGTCGAATTCCAAAATGGGACTCAAGCACCCTACCCTAAAAGTGGAGAAATCAAGATGAAATGCAGTGCAAAATGGTAAGTCATGCCTCGAAAGGCGGGGCATGACAACCAATGCCATTTTCATATGCCTCATTCCATCATTTTTAAAGGCTTAGAAAAGCCACCTATCCACATTTTAAAATGGATTTTGAAAAGCTAGACACTTTATGTAGACCCTTAGCCATTGTGGGGTTGTGGTTGAGTGCCTTCATATGGTATGATGCATTAGCAAAGGAAAACATGTTGGGGTGGACAATTCAAAACTTATAAATGGGTCCGATCTTGAATGTTAAATGCACCCATTTAACGTATCCTACCTAGATGTGCCATATGATCAGGGTGCAGATAATGCATAACCTTGAGTTATAGAGTGACTTCTAACCTTGCCTCCAAGTGGGCTAAATACTTTAAATGGTGGATTGTATTTTGGATTTATCTTTGTAAGATATTTTAAATGTGATTTACCATTTTTCTATAAAAAAATCTAAATCAAGCATTCCAGTGGGGCTACATCGATACTTTTTAAAGGCGTGCCTAGGCTCACACCTAAGTTTGAGATGGTTTAGGTAGTTTAAGGCACAATCATAGCACCTTGGTAGGCCAAGGCTAGGCGCTTTCCAGTAGGTGAATCAAAGGTGCACCTTTCTGTGACTTTTACCACATATGAGGTGCCCGCTTCTAGCGCCTTTCAACAACCATCATTTTAAGATAAACAATGAAAACTTCTTGAAGAAGCTTTTGCTAAAAAAATCCATTAGACCTCTTTCCCTTTCCATTCCCATTCAAAAAAGGGAGTCGAGAGAGCAAAAAAAAGAAATTGAAAGTTGTTGATGCCTGTTGGCGTATGTGTGCAATGTCCACCTCTCGTTGAGTACCCTGACATACGTTTGATGAGGTTATATATGATTGTCAATGGTTAAGACAAGATAGAGGTAATGAATTGAGGGCAGCAACTCTGATAGCAAGGTCCAGAGCGATAGGGGTTGGTATAGCCTATGATATTTTTGGATGTCTACATCCCATATGAAAATGTCACCCTTCCATGTGTGAACATGGAAGTACAATGTGAATGTCAAAATAGCCACTGAAGCAATCATCAATGTCAACATGAAAGCATAATGTGAATGAGGAAGCAACCACCAAAGCTGTCATCAATGTGAACACCCACTAACCATCATCAATTGCCCATGTGTTCCTTGATTAGAAGGGAGTTTTGAAGACTATATATATCCCCAACTAGTTGAAGCAAATGGCAAGTAGTTTCCTAAGTTATTTTTTCTTTTGTATTTCTATTAAAATTAAATTGTTGTAATTTCATTTCTTTACATGGTATTAGAGAAAAGGTAGTGTTAGTCATTTAATTATGACACTTTCCTTCCACTTAGTTAACAAAATCCAGAATTACAAATTGAGTTCACCACTGCTACAGTTTTATTAACATCGACAATGTGAATTTGTCCATGAGCATTCACAGAAGGCAAACTTGATGGCATAAATTATACCCTTTATAAGTTCAAACAAATTATACCCTTTATAAGTTCAAACTAAGTGCAATTCTTGACTCTTATGAGTTACTTTATACCATCTTGGGAGTTAATGTAGAAATAGTCAGCACTTCTACTGCAATTGATCCAAAGACAACAATCTCTTCAAAGTAATCTGTTGTTCGAGAATGGAAGTGTCACAATGTTGATGCACTTCGTGCTATTGTCACAAACATTTAGATTTGGTACCAACATTAATCCAATATACAACCAAGACCTTTGATGCATGGACCACATTGAATAATTGGTATGAAACTCGCATTCAAACATGCATTTATAACTTGGAAAATCAGCTTACTACAGAAAGGTTGATTGATGGAGAAGCTGCAAAGACGTTCATAACTAGAATCAAGAATCGGTGTGATCAGATGGAAGCTATTAGAATTGCCAAATCCAATGAGTTGGCACAGATGTATCAGGGTTCTTCCCCCAAAATTTGATAGTTTGGTAACTACACTTAGCACACAAATTTGTGTTCCACGATTAACCTTTGAAGTATTTTCTTTTTTGTTATTAGAGGAGGAGCTTCGACTTAGAAGCCATGAGGGAGGAAGAAGTGTAGCATTCACTATTGAAACCAAAGGGAAAGCTAATTTAGAGGACAAGAAAAAGGGAATGAAGATAAAGTAGTTTCAAGAGAGCTACTACTATTGTGATAAAAAGGGCCATGCAGTCAAGGAATGTAGAGTTCATCTTCATGATGAGAAGAACAAAACTTCGAGACCAACCTGGAAGGGAAAAGTGGTTGCAAACAACTCTAAAACACAGTTGGAGTAGTTTGTTATTACCTAAGAATTGTACTCTACAACTAACACCGTACTTGCCAACAATTCATGGGTGTTAGATAGTGGCGCATCCTGACACATGACAAATAAGAATGATTGGTATGATTCTCTTTAGCCTCTATATGAACCAATTATTGAACCAAATGGTATATGGTAAACAATCGAGTTTTGATGATGAGCAACAACATATTAGTGAAAACTTGTGGTACTGACAGTTGTATTCCTAAGTATTATAGAAACAAATAAAAATGACATACAAGAAAATAACTCAAATGAAGTAGATAGTGTATACAGAGAATGCATCAATAAGGAGACCCACTACACTAAAAGAAGATCGAAATGCTTAGAAAGAATGACTCAAAACTTTGAAAAGAAGACAAGAATACTTAGAAATAATGACACTAAAGCTTTGAAAAGAAGGCACAGAGCATATCTGAAGCTATGAAGTTCAAGCCTCAATGATTGACCGAATAAATCTTCTACAAATAAAGTTAGTATCAGATAACAACTGCCTCAGCCAGATTCAGACCAATCATTCCATGGACAAGTTAGATAAATTGCCCAAACACAACATCTGTCTGCATCATAAAGACAAACTCAGATTGCAGAATCAAAGATGAAATGAAGTTGAACTTAGACAAATGAAGAGCTAAAGATGAAGTCAAACTAATCAAGCATTTGTCTCTTATATAAAGTCTATCTAGAATAGAAGAAGAACAAGAAACTCATCCATAACTTACAATAGATAAAGTAGAAGATGAAGTAGAAGCAGCACAATAACCATAGTTGAATAGCTTACTTTGTCTACCATATTTATCTACAAATTCATCTATTACTTATAGCAAACAAACTAATAGATGAACTACTAAAAGGATTATTTATCTATGCTTTTATGATTCATCTGCTACTTGTAATAGACAAACTAAAAGATGAAGTGCTTAAAAAATATTATTTGTGCCTCTACAATTCATCTATTACTTACGATAAACAAATTAATAGACGAACTGCTAGAAAGAGGATTCATCTGCGCTTTGCCGATCTGTCTATAGCTCTCTGTAGACAAATCAATAGACAAAGTTAATTAGTCTACTGTGAAAAAGCCTTGTCCGCGCTAATAAAAAATATTTCTTACTTAAAATAGACAAACCAATAGATAAAGCTACTTCATCTGGTAAAGAACTTCATCTGATGAAGAACTTTGTCTAATGAAAGAACTTCATCTGGTGAACTATAAGAGAAGAACTTCATCTGCACCTTTACAATTCGCCTGTTACTTACAAAATACAAACTAGAAGACAAAGTAAAAGAGTGTCATGCCTCGCTTTTCTGGATGTTACCAAGGCAGTAACAGGAGGACCCATGGACAGAGTCTCCCCTGAACCGGCCCTCTCAAGCCTGTATGAATAAGTCACAACTACTAACAATGCAATCATAAACAATCCCAATTACCCACAGAGACCTAGAATCTTAGTCGCACTATAATGGCAGAGTATGTGAAAGCATATGTTCCCTGCTATAATAATGACATGCAAGTTATCCTATTTCATATATTTAAACCTACATTACTTACATCACCAATATCTCACAATTACATCTTATGATACATTTCCAAATATGATAAAAAGATAAGAAAGTTTAAATCTTAGGGATTGACCCTCTCTTTAGCTCCAACCCCATGTTGGGCTCCGTCTTTTGACCTGTTAGCTAAAAACATAATAAAATAAGGTGAGTGCAGGTAACTCAGCAAGGAAATAAATAAATAAAATAATAATTAGAAAAATATCATTGTGAAACTGAGCATTTACTTATGCAAATGGAACTAATATCATGATACTAAGATAACTAATCATATCACAGTCTCTAACCCTAAGAGGTAACTCACCCTATTAAACCAACAAATACTTTTCCTCTTTACTCATTCTATTTCATTGATCATTACAGTCACTTCGTCATGTTTCTCCCAAACCATGTCATAATTTACTTATTGCCAGTCAGTAACATGTTTGGGAGGCTACAACCAAGTGGACACAACCACAAATAGAGTGGACACAATCATGTGTTATAGATATTATATACAATCTCTTATCATTCAATATTTATAATTCATGATATCGTATTCCCTCTTTGATGTATGGTCAACTATTTCCTATAACCCTAGCTACAAATATTGCCAAATTCATGACAGCATTATCATTACCACCTATGATATCTTGCTTGCATTGCAAAATAGGGGTGTCAGGTTTACTATCTATATCAATTAGGGTAGTTAGGTATAGCCATTAATAATACATACTATATCTTTTCATCTTTTTTCATCTATATTTTAATTAATTTTACACTATCAGGATGTATGTTCTCGACTAGGTGCCAATCCCTACAGGGCTCCATTACTCGTCTAGGTTTGTACATTCACATAATGTCATAATATCATAAATATTATAATATCATGAATACCACCATACTGCCATCCTGACAGCTATCACCCTAAGGGTGTCAATCATTCTCTAATTTGATAGGATGGGTGGTCCCCAACCAAGCTGTCCACTGTGCCAAGTCTAAAGCTTTCACACAATAGGCCAAACCTGACCTCTTTGCCATTCTTGGCGGCGTTAACAACTATAAATAACCAAGCAAATCATCCCGGCATATACATAAACCCAAATATTCTTAATGATATTTTGGTTGGCATTATATTCTTAACCAAATTACTCAACTCAATTTCAGGCTCAATTAAATTATCGAACTCAAATTTCCTAAATAATAAATATCCCCATGGCATTCAATGTTCAATGTAACATAATAATTCTTGGGATCTCATTTTTTCTAATGTTTCTTAGCAATATTACAACAAAATATACCTTCAAAATAGCATAATTACATGAATACACTTAATTTTACATAGAAAAATTTTAGAAAAATTGATAATTTACTTTTCACAATGAATCAAATGCTGTGAGATCTGATTTGAATGTTGAGGCATTTGGTTTGAATGTCGCGGCATTTGATTTGAATGTTGCAACATTAAATTTCCTTACTTATGATTTACTACTCACAGCAAATTGAGCGCTGTGACATTTAAGTTCTTGCAAATCAGATACTATAGCATCTGATTTGAATGCTGAGGCATTCAACTTCTTACCTACAAATCACTGTTCATAGCAAATTGAGCATTGCGGCATTCAAATTGAATATTGCGGCATTTAACTCATTGCCTCTCTTGTGCACCTTGATTTTCTACTCTGTTTGCATATCTTTATGTGAATTCATTTACTAAGTTTAATCTAAGTATTTAAGCCTCAATTTATGTCATCTAACATGGTCCTCACATCTATTGGACTATTTATTTCATATAACTCAATTTATACAATTTCTCACAATCATTTATACTACAAACTAATATGTCAAGCAGAGCTACCTCATTTCCTTAACTATATTAGAAAACATAAGTTAACTTAATTCCAGGCTATATATAACACATTCACATACTTTACAACATGTCTAAAACATAATTTATCAACTTTAAGCCATTATGCTATAATTCCCGGAATGCATAAATATGAAAGTTCAACTAAGCATATAGAGAAAATAATCTGCTTACCTTATATTCGAAACGTATGCTTCTTCTTCGCCTTAAACTCTGAAAAGCCAAGTCTAGCTCACAATCCTATATGCAATAAACATATCCCATTAGTGTTTACTCTATTTAGACTTCAGAATGCCTCATTAACTTCCACCCTAGCCAAGATTCATAATTCAACCCCTTCTAAGGTTTATCTCCTTCCTTGTTTAAATCATGATTAAGGGATCAAAATCAAGAGTCAATCATACTACCCTAGTCTCATGATCATTTCATCGAACAAGTTGTAGGCAACTTTCATATTTTTAGTTTCTAACCATAGGCGGTATGAGATCTCCTTCCCAAATTACAACTACACTGATTCTAACATGAATTACATCTCAAATATTGATCATAACATCTAATTCACCATTAAATTCTCATTTCCCCAATTTCCAACCTCCAATATGCCCCAACTCATCCTTTAAGTTAGAATTAAAGACTCTAATTAAACAGAATTGATTACTTACTGGTAGAAATGACTTATCACTCAGTTTCCTCTGAATAGAATCCCCAATTTGAGTCACAGAGAGAAACCCCTACTTTTCCTTCGAGCTTCATGGTCTGAATATGCCAAAATTAGGGTTTCCTTGATGCCAAAATACTGTTTGGTTAATTGCCATCGATTTCTTAGTAGTTTGGCATCGAAATTTTGCAAGAATCGGGTCTTAGCAAGCAAGGGAGACATGGGGAAGAGGGAACGAATGGGCTAAGATTTGGGGAAGATGGAACATTTTAAGCTCCTCTCCCTATGATGCTCTGGCAGCATATAGACATTCACACACACACACAACCTACCTTAGTCACTTTCGAGTCACTTCTATCAATGTAATTCCTTCTTATTCATCCTAATTCAAAGTTCATTAATCATGCCCATCATAATTATCCACGTATATCAATAAATCCTTTTTGGATTTTTCACACTTAAATTAACACTGTCCATTTCCAGCTCATTGAAACACACAACACACCCAAACATTTTTAGGGCCTCACAAAGAGCTACAACGAACTCAGGAAAAATTACATAAATGAAGCTATCTACTATATCTTATAGATCTACTTAGAGTCAATTTGTTTGTTACTTACAAAAGACAAACTAAGACTTGAACAAACAAAGTCCTCAGACAAATTATGGCCGAATCACTATGGCACAACATGATGAGTAAAAGCTACTTATAACAGATAATGGTGGTACTAATTTTCGATTAAACTTCACTTGAACCAAATCTAATTAAACTACCAAAAAAATCAAGCTTAGCTAAAGATAGAAAGAAATTCAAAGGGAAGCAGTTTGTGCTCTGACAAGGATAGCAATTCTCAGAGTTTGCGTCCCTTCAAGCTTAATGGGTGTCTTTCCAAAAGAATGAAATAGTCAGTCATGTAGAAATTCTTCATACAGTGTTTGCCAAAATTAGAAAGACATCTTCTTCAAGGATGGCATTGCAGACTTTCCATCTATAATGAGTTTATTAAGAAGACAACATTTGAACCGAAGAAAATTTAGAATGGTCTTCAACATTCAATGGAAGCCAACTACCTCCAATGGATAGAAATTTCTGAAGCAGTATAAAGGTAGTGTGTAGTGTCAACGAAGAAGGTTGAGGAAACTGAGAGAAAGATAAAAAGGAGAAAAAGAGCTTAAACAATAACCTCTCTCAATTAGACAATGCTTCCTCCGAGATAATCAATCTATATTGCACAAATAGATGATGATCCTCAAAGATCTATCTTAATCATATTTCTTGAGTATTCATATCTAATTTACTTCAAATAGTAATCATTTTATATGTGCTTAAACTCTGTATAAATCAATCTAGTAAAGAGGCAAAAATGATGTACAAATTAAGTATTGTTAGTTAGCAATATCAGTTTATGGTGAGCTAAGGGAAACTACTGTGTCGATGCTCCCTAGATCTAGACTTCAAAAGAGAGTTAGGAACACTAATTTATGACCCCTAGAGCTGTAATCCAAAAGAGTATTGGAAACACTAATTTACGCCTCCTAGAGCTGGAATCTAGAAGACTGTTGGGAATACTTATTATTCCACCTGAAATTGAAATCTAGAAGAGTGCTAGAAGCACTAATGTATTCCATTATAATTGATAGTAGAACCCAAGGCACAATGTGTGTGCTCTTGAAAGAGTGGACTAGGGAAGGGGTGCCCAAACCACTATAAAAATTATTGTGTGTATTGTCTACTTGATTAGTTTGCTTTGCATACTACTATCCTATTATTACATCACACATATCATTATACATACATACACACACACACACACTATAACTTTCCTGAAATGAGAACAACTAAGGAAAGCTGAATTTATGTGTGGAGTAAATACCATGATTGATCAAACAAATATGAAAATCACATATGCATTACAATATTGTTTCTGCTCAGCAAATTATTTTTATTTGGCCATAATTTTCATATGCTCAATTCATCCCTCCCCTCTTGAGCTATCTACTACATGGGACTAACACCAATCAATGTTGTTGTCATGAATAATGCAAAATGTCCTATAGAAAGTCTAGGTACCATCTCTTTTGTTGATCTTCCCAAGAAGTCAAATGTTTTATTTGTTCAAGATTTGAAATAAACTTATTGTCAATAGTTGCCTTAACAGACCATGATCTTGAAGTTTGGCTTAAGAAAAATGGTGTTGAGATATTAGGTTGCAAGGGTAATCTAATTTTTAAGGGTAATAGAAAAAATAATATTTATGAATTAAATGCCCTTACTACAACAACTAATGTGACTACAAGTAGGTTGTGGCATGAATGGTTTGGGCATATTTCTTTTAAAATACTAAAAGAAATGTAGAAAGAAGGGATGGTTGCAAATTTTCCTATTATTTTAAAAACACAAGAAACACGTGAAGCCTATTTGAAAGGCAAGTAGCACATCTTTCCCATAAGAGAGCTCAAATCAAGCTAAGTCTCATCTAGAGTTGGTGCATGTGGATCTTTGTGGAAAGATGTCTACTCCGGCTTTGGGTAGATCTCTCTGCTTCATCTTGTTAGATGATGATTATAGTAGAAAGATGTGGGTATATTTGTTGAGTTTTAATGTTTGGTTTTGATGATTAACAAAACTTATTTAATGATTAGAATTGAGCTAATGATATGTCATTGAGATTTTTGAATTTAGAAGAAACTTTTAGAGGACACAAAAGTGTTCAAAAGGATGTTCAGAGAATTCAAAGGAAACTTTAGAAGTTTAGAGGTGGATTTGGAGGGTTTCAAAATTTCATAGGAAGCATTCTGAATTCAGAGGGAAATTTCAGAGGAAGAAGAAGCTTTAGAGGATAGTTTAGTAGAAGCTTCAGAAGTATGAAGAAGTTTCAGAAGAAGCATTCTAGGCTTTAGAGGAATGTTTAGAAGAAACCAAAAGCTTTAGAGAAACCTTCAAAAGAAAAAAAGAAGTCCTAGAGGATGCATTTAGGGTTTAAAGAGAGCATTAGAGACTTGTAGATTTAAATAATGCATTTCAAATTTTCAAAAGAAGCTTCAGAGGTTGCACCCTGACCTTTAGAAGTTCTGGAAATGTAGCCGTTGGTGGTGTTTGGGACTATTGGACCTTTAGAGGTAGTTCAGAGAAAAGAAGACTAACATTAGAAGTCTAAAAGCAAAGATGCAATGGTAAACCTGACCTTCAGAGGTCTGAAGCTTGGCTTCAGAACTCCGAAGTCATAAATAGGTAGCATTTTTGTTAAATGCTTTGCAAAAAGTTTCAATGGTCTAAAACTTCACAAAAATAGTTGCAATGGCTAGAATGATTTTGGAACTTATAAACGGAAGTTCCAATGAAGAAGAAATAAACTCTTGAGTACATTTAATAAGAATCAATCACAAGATACTCAATTCTCCAATGTGCATTCACTCCAACGTGTTTCAACTATTTAGAAAACTAAAAGCCATATCTTTCCCATTTTCAAGGAGAACGAAAGCACTATAAAATTTATTGTTTATGTTAATAAATCACAAGAAACTCAAGTCTTCAATGTGCATTCACTCCAATGTGCTTCAACTATTTAGAAAACTAAAAGCGATATCTTTCCCATTTCCAAGGAGAACAAAAGGATTATAAAATTTATTGTCTATGTTACATTTGAGCTTAATGTTGTGTACACTTAGGCCTAGATAGAGACAATTTTCTTGTACACTTTGTATTTGTTAGTTTGAGTTGCTAGTAAGCTTAGGAAACTACAGTGTATGAGTTTGTTGGTGAACTTCAGAGAAAACCAACATTGTATGAGTTGTTGGTAAGCTTTGGAGAAACCATACTATATGAGTTGTTGGTGAGCTTAGGAAACTAGTAGTTTATGAGTACTTGGTGATCTTTGGAAATCAAGAGAGGTGTGATTCCACATGGTAATGGAACCCAAGGTTGGGGAGACCATGGAGAGTGGAGTAGGTGCCAAGGAGGCCTGAACCACTATAATCTTTTCATACATATTGTTTCTATACTTATGTGCTTACATTGTTATTTATTTTCTACATTTGCACATCTCATCTATTTTCCCCATTTCACTTGGCTTCTTATTTTTCCATACAACCTCCCTTTAGGATGCAATAGTATTTTAAAATTCATGATGTGGCATAAGCTTATTGAAAATGAGAGAGGATTGTGGCTAAAGAAACTTTGGATCAATCGAGGAGAACAATTCACATCAAAGATATTTAATACATACTGATCAAATTTTGGCATCAAAAGAGAACTAATAGCTCCATATACTCCACAACAAAATCGCATGGTAGAAAGAAAAAATTGGACTATGGTGGAAATGGCACGATGCATGCTGGAAGGACAAGGCCTCCCTAATTCATTTTGGGCCGAGGTGGTGAATATTGCAGTCTACATTCTAAAATAAAGCTACACAAAGGCAATTAAAGGGAAAACTCCTCATAAAGCATACTTTGGTAAAAAGCCCTCTATCTCTCATTTTAAAACATTTGGATGTGAATGTTTTGTACAAGTTCTTATTGAAAATAGGATGAAGTTAATGATAAGAGCAGAAAGTGTATCTTCTTAGGATACAATCAACAATCAAATGTGTACAGACTCTATGATAGAGAGGCAAAGAAGATTATCACAAACCAAGATATGGTATTTGATGAAAACCATGTTCACACTAAATCTAACCGCAAGTGTATGGTTTCAAGTTTTATAATAGAATGATGAGAAGGTTATCGTATCCACAGGGAATGTAAAATTTAAACTAATCACTATCTATTGTAATAAATAATCCTAACAGAATATCAATGACCTAGAAATTGAATAAGAAGCAAAGTAAACAAAACACTTTCAAACTTGGGTGGAAGGGATTCAAGGTATAAAGGCTCTAAAAGATCAATTTCATTTATGCTTTAATTATAGTATTCTCAACTTATTATATATATTGATTGTTTTCTTAGTTTATAAATCAAGAATTATAATTCACTCAAATCCCTCTCACAAGCACAAAGTCAAAAATATATTCTCAACATCCTAATTTCTATGTCTAGAAAAATTAGAAGATTATGAACTCATAAAGATTTGTAATTCTCATAAAATATTTCATGAAACCTAAAAGCTCTCTTGAATTATCCAGAATTTTATGTTGTGATATCAAGATCCTATTTGGAATTACCTCTCTCGAGCATCAAATTCCAAATATAAAATCATTCAATAGATTACCAATAAATTTAAAGCATTACCTGCAAGATATCATAAATAAACCAATGAAAACTCTCAATATTATAACTAATCAATAATACCATAATATCCATATAAGATCCATCTCTCCTCTAGAAAGAGAAGTTTAGCTATTCCAAAAAAATCCAAAGCATTCTAAACATGATGAAAATAAAGAAAAGAAAGAAAAATAAGAAAAAAGAAACCCAATTCATAGTTGAATCTTCCTTCAATTCTCTAAGCAATGCTCCACAATTCTCTTCCAAAACTTGCTTTCCTCCACCAAGTCATGTCCTCCTTTGTGTTTAACAACTCCTTTTCTTTATATAAAACCCAAATTAGGGTTTTGTTCCAACCAAATATGGATTTCCCTATAACTTGAACACAAAATTGCTAAATATATACCTTTTTTGCATTCATCGGCACTACAACATTGCACATGGGCATTGTAGTACCACTACAATATTTCAGCTTGTGAAAAGTAATTTCTAGCAATAATGTTTTCAGCATGCTTCTTTTCTTCCTTCCTTCCAAGCTTATTTCTATTGCATACTTAGCTATGAAAATCCACTTTATCATCATGTGTAATACTTCATTAATGGCTAGGGTTGATGCTCCCATATTGGTATATGTCCCCATGAAGAGGTTGTCCAAAAATAGCAAAACGTGCATGAAAAACTGCAAAACCTTTTTCAATCTCTCTTGTCTTCTCCATGCTTGTGTCCATCACTTTCACAAGTGGGTTACATATGTTTTGCATGATTTTTACCACATATTTACCACTCCTTCAACATTCATGATGTCATCTTGAAGCAATTGAAGTGATTGGATACAATTCGACTTGCAGATGAATAATTGAGACTATCTCCACCATTGATTGCACTCTACTTCTTGTTCTTGACCAATTGACTTGAATTCTCCACACATGTGGATATCCTAGATGATGCATGGTTGCTCCATCATGAAGATATCATAATTTTCAAGATCCCATTCCTAAGTAAGCTGCCAAATTGGATTTCTACTCCAAAATAATCAGTTTTGGCCCAAATTGACTCAATTCCACCAAATTGACCTAAAACACAAACTAAATTCATTAAATGTATTATTTAATCCAACATGGATATAAATCAATAAAATAATATCAATTAAGGACCAAAACATGTGAATTTAATTATCTAAAATATGATAAATATGAGATTATCAGACCAGTCTTAGTGGTAGTTGGAGATAGAGCCACTTCGTCATCAATCAAAGAAGTAACCTACCACATGCCACCTATATATAAAGAGGTAAGTGATATTGAGCTTACTGACCATCTTGTTGCATCAAATTTATCTCAAAAGAAGCATAACCAAAAATGGGTGCATGTGGTGCCCTAGGATTTTGAGGTAAGAATTTTTTTCTAAATAATTATTTTGTGGTAATTATGCACATGAGTTAATTAAATTTGTGAAGGGACTTATTTATGCAATTTAATGTATCTATGAGAGGATGAATAAATGACATATTGATCATATTTATTGTGAAAGGATCATTGCAAAAAAGGATTGCACATGTATGGCATGAAAAATGCATAGCTGGAGCACCAAATGGGAGACATGATAAAACACTCCATAACCTCCCTTTTCCCCCATTCGATCATCCATCTCTCCCACGTTCAACCCCATTTCAATAGCTCCATTCACGCCTTCTATTACACTTGATTTCTTATTGAAAAAATTTCATGAATCCCTGCAAGCTTCACCCATGCATCAAGTGCTAAAACCAATTCGGTAGAAAAGAGGGAGGAAAAAATCTAGTTTTCATCAAAGAAGCCCATTTGCTACAAATTGGGGAAGAAACTTCACAATTTGGGTTGGATTTTCATTTTTTTTGTGAAAGCAACATGAAAAATCTATGGTAAGTGATCTCCCCAAAATGATTTCCAATTTTTGTTTTAGTGGGGGTGTTGTTGTGCATTGTGGGGTCTGTTTTGTGAATTTTGGATGAATTATTTTGGATTTTCATATGCAAACATTTATAATGTTCAATTGTAGTGATAATACGGTGTTTAGACATAAGAAATCTCATGCATATGGCTATCCATAAAATGGGCAGCCACTTCTTTTTTACAAGTTGAATAGGGTATTTCATGATTAATAAAGTTGGGCAAAATTTTGATTGATTTTGGGGCATAATGAGTTTGTTAGCAAGGCTTCTTTGATGTTAATCTTGTTAAACATTGATTTTTTGTTGCTAGAAATGCATCCAACTTGCTGCACTTTGCTGGAAATTGACAATTTTAATTGATGCATATTAAGTATTTGATGAAATGATTCTATTAGAAGTAAAGTGTTTTTGAATAATTCCATTGTAGCCGCTAACTGGCCATTAATTTGGCACTAAAATAAGATATTACATGCACTTAATGAATGTTTAAAGAGAGATTAAATTCAGGTAGCAATATGGAAGACATTAGAGTAAAAATTCAGCACTTTAAATACATTCAGAAAAGAACTCCATAATTGGGGAGATATATGGGCAGATTATGATACCCAAGGATGATATTTATTTGACTTGAATTGGTAAATGACATGGGAGAGAGAACAATTGGATTTATGCCCTTGAAATCATGCTAACTTCCATGTGGAAATGATGCTTAAGGACCCTCTTTGTGGTAACTTGAATGGGCTACAAATTTGAATTTTTTTTTACCATTGTAAGCCATGTTAATAATGACTTGATAAGGGTTGTTTTGTGTTTATTAAGCTTACTAAAAGTGGAAATGAGTAAAATGAGTAAAATGATGTTTGAGGATGATCATTGATCTTCAGTAGGGTATTCTAGTGAAGGAAAGACTAAAATTCTGATTTTAGTGAAAATCATCAAAATTAGTCTATATAAAATCTTAACTTGAAATGGATGATAATTTCCACTAGAACAAGTGTTTGGAATGTGTAATTTAGTAAGGAGATAAGAATATACCCTAATGAGGTGATCGGGTGAATTTCACCTAGTTTATGAAATTGAGTTAGACCTCCCATTTAGATGTATGTAAATTTTAATTGTGGTACATGTTATGTGTTAGTATAATTGCATAGTTTTGATGACAAATAAAAATTTATTAAGTAAAGTACTAATGAAAGTTTGTCAAGTTCCTAGAGGCAAAAATAGACCATGACTTGTAAAAGTTGCACACTGGACACAATTTGAAAGAAATATGCTCATTGTTTCAGATCTTTTCAGATGAATTCCATGTCTATGCCATTTTCAGACACTGAAACATGAAATCCAAATGCTAAAAGATCAATATAAGCTTTACACATAATGTAAAAATTTTCCAAGGCACAAGAATAAAACTAGTTCAGTCCAAAATACCATATAGTCCTAAATATATATTTCAGACACAATCTTGTTCCTAAGCTTAGAATGGAAGAGTACCTCATTCTATCAGAAACATATCTTGGACAATGTAGAGACAAAGGACGACTTTAAATAATGCTTAAGTTGTTCCCGAAATCCATATGTTGAAGTTTGGACAAAGAGCAAGCTTCGGACAAAGTTTCAATACTATCACGAAGGTTTAGACATTGAGAGAAACTAACTTTAGGTGCACTAGAACATTTCAGACAAAGCCATTTCGTCGATTTCTCTATAGCTTTGTCTAAAATTTTAACTCGGGACAAACCCAAACTAGCAACTTTGTCTGAAACAAAGAATGGTCACAAAGAGCAATATTGAAGGGAGACACTCCATTGGAAATATTCACTTGAGACACAACAACTCCATCCCAAGAAACAAACAACAATCGTTTGTAGTTGTCCTCACAATCCAAAATTCTACCATTTTTGAAAGCATGCCATTGCAAGTTATTATAACTATTTCACTTAACCAAAAATGGTGAATTCCATTGGGAAAATCTTCAAATATTCTTTGGCATTCAATGAAGCTCACCTACCTCCAATGGTTGGAATTAAAAGTTGATGAGGATCAAGTTTTTCAACTGTTGCTTTTTATTGAGCAAAAACTCTCATTCCCAACATAAAAAAGAAAAACTCCATGCTTTCGTACTACAATCTTTCAAAATCTCTATTAAAGGCATCTAACTACCTTCGGGAAGAACCATCACTTTTGCAATCAAAGTTTCTAAACGACCTTCCCCTGTACTTATAAAGAAGCACTTTGTGAAGTGTATTTAATCTTTCTATTTCATTTCTTTGATTGCATTGAGTTGGTATTGGAGACCAGATTCAAGACGAGCATTTGTAACTACTCGAGTGTGTCTTATAGTTAGTCTACTAAGTATTGTATTCATGCCCCCCTGGAGCTAGAATTCACTTGAGTGCAGTGAAACTCTTTATGCCCCCTAGAGCTAGACTCTAAAAGAGTGCTTAGTGCACTAGCGTTTATAGCCCCTTGAGTTGAAATCAAGAAGAGTGCAAGGTATACTAGTTGTATTTTGCTATAAGAGATAGTGGAACCCAAGACACTAGAAGAGAGTATTCTTGTAAAAGTGGAGTAGAGTAGTTGTCTTGAACCACTATAAAATACTCTGTCCATTTATAGTTTGCATGCATTGTCTTTCATTATATTGTAAGAGGGACTATACTCCTATAAGGGATTTAAGTAAAAAAATTTTAAAACCTAATTCACCCCTACCCTCTTGTGTATTTGCCTAGCCTAGGGTACCAAAAGTGGTATTTGAGTAGGCTACAAAAGTACTTGTAGAGATCTATATGGCAAAATTATCATCCTCTACTCAGATCTTTGCCGAGGTGTAATTCGATCGAACTAACTTCGCTTATTGGAAGTTGAGGATGAAGCAATTCATTATGGCCAATAATATGGAATCTTGAAAGGGCATGGATGTAGGAATAACACTTCCTACAAATGAAATTAGTGTTTGGACTAAAGAGTAGACCCCTGATGTAGAAAACAATGCAAAAGCTATTAACTCATTGTTTTGTGGTTTATCTTCTACCGAGTTCAATAGAGTGTCATCTGGCACCACTTCCAAAGATATTTGGGATAAGTTAGTGTCTATTTATGAAGATTTTGTTGAACCAAAGCTTCTTTCCAAATGTGCAGTATATTCATATATAAATCAGCAAAATAACTTTAGTAAAAGTGGACAACTCACACAAGATAACATCAAAGATAAAATCCATCATTTATCAATGGAAGAAAACATAAATGCTCAAAGAGTATGATAGGCATCATATGTAACCTTCAAAACCACTTTGAATGCATTCTCAAATGCTGCCAAAGCCAAGCAGATTGATGCCCAAGTTTGGACACAAACATGACTTCAAAAGAAGAGAACATTGTTTGGACAAAGTAAAGCAAAATTTTGGACTCAAGTAAAGGTTTAGACATTATAGGGCTAAGTTTGGACATTATGAAGACCGATTTAGATGCAAATCCAAGTTTGGATACTTGTGAAGTACGAAGTCAAGATGCTAGAAGCTTAACTCAAAGCTTTGGACATTGCTATTACAGGGCTAGTCAATCTGAAATTTAACTTCGGACATTGTTAACTCATCTATGGATAAAGCCAAAGTTCTCTCATGTGGGCAATGCAATTCATGCCACTTCTCAATACAAAATTTTACTTTGGATACAACTCTTTTTGGACAAAGCCGACTGAAGTTTGTTACTAGCTAAATGATTCACATTGTCTAAAATTACAACTTTACACAATGCCAAAAGCCTTCAGACAATTAGAACCCACAAGAATGCTTCAACAGGTAGAAAATATTGATGATTCGCTAGCATTTAATGAACATTGTCTTCTCCAATGGGAAAATTTTGAATCCCAATTTAAAAGGAGTAATGAGAGGTCATTCCAAGTGTAACAAATTTTCTAAAAGAACTTACAGGGCATTTACTTAGACATTAAAGTTTTTCTTCCAACTCCTCTATGCAAAACACCATCCACATTCAAAAAACATCCTCTATAATAACTTTTTAGAGTTTGATATTCTCTGTGTTTATTATAACACAATTATTTTTGTTTCACTTTTATTTATGTACAAATCAGCCTATGTGAGAGGCATTTTTATTGTACATATTTCATTGTTTGAGACAATAAGAAAGGGACTTGTTAATTGTGTATAAGTTTGTTGGTGAGCTTGGAAACCAACATTTGTATAAGTTTATCGGTGAGCTTGGAAACCAATAGTTTAAAATTTTGTTGGTGATCTTGGAAACCAATTAGTATAAAGTTTGTTGGCAAGCTTGTAAAACCAACTGGTGTTTAGTAAAACCTGAGTGCAGCGAGTGAGGCTGACTCAGAGAGTGGAGTAGGTACTGTCTCAGGCTGAACCACTATAAACATACCATTGCTCTGTGCTGTGTGATCTATTTTCCATTCTTTCAACACTTTAATTTTTTCCATCTTGGCCAAAATTTTTAAAGGCTCAATTCAATCCCCCTCTTGAGCCACCATTTAAGCAGGACCAATAATTGGTATCAAAGTGTGCTTCAACAGCTTCTATTGATAACTGAATATTTTTTAAAATTGCTTGAAGTGATCCCTATGGCCAATACATTCCACAACACCATAATTGAGGGATAGTCGACCATGAGACCCCCATTTTTTATGGCACAAATTATGGGTACTAGAAAATAAGTATGTAGAATTTCCTAATAGCCATGACTATAAGTTATGGAAAATCATCAAAGATGACAAGACTATCACAAACATAGAAGATAAATATACCGTTGAAGACATTGTACTCATAGAAAGAGGTGCTAAGGCTAAGAACAACCTCTACTATGCATTGTCTCCTACTGAGCTTGAAAAGATTTCTGTGTGTGACTCTATAAAGGAGATTTAGGACAACCTCAAAGTTGCACATGAAGGTACTAACCGGGTCAAGGAGACTAAAATTAATATATTTGTGAAGGGATATGAAGCCTTCCATATGCATGATAATGAAACCATATCAAAAATGTTTGTGAGATCCCAAAAAATCCCCAATGAGTTGAAAAGTCTTGGAGAAAAATATGAAGAACCTAAAATGGTGAAGAAGATCTTGAGGTCTTTGCCAAGACAATGGATGGCAAAGGTTACAGCAATCCAATAGGCTAAAGACCTAGACAAGATGATAGTGGAAAAAATTATGAGTTCTCTCATGACCCATGAAGTTCTTATGAAGTAGAAGGCCCCTGAAGAGCCAAAGGGAAAAACAAACATTACCTTGAGAGTTGAGTTAGATGATGAATCTCAAAGTGAAGCCTCAACAAGTGGAGCTAAAAATGATGATGACATGTCAATCCTAAGTAGAAGATTAGACCATGTTTGAGAAGAAGATTAGAAGTAATTCTAAAAATTTAGAAATAAAGAAAAGAGAAAAGAAGTCCCCACTTGCTATAACTATGTCAAACTTAGCCACATAAGATACAACTGCCAAAAGCCTGATAAGAAGCAAGGGGAACAACAACAGAAAAGATATAACAACTACAATGATAAGAAGAACAATAATAGCAACAACAAAAATTTCAATCAAAAAAAGAAAGCACTTGCAACATGGGAAGTTCTTGAGAATATGCTAAATGAAAGTGCAAGTGATAGTGAAGATGAACACGAATCAAAATTTAGTAGATTGTCACCAACAAAAGGAGATCGAAAAGAACACCATACCAAAATCATCTTCATGGCAATTCATGAAGATAAAGTAACTTCTGAACTTAAATCTTAAAATTTTCTAGAAGAATTAAAAAGTATATATGTTGATTTCAAGGGTCTAAAAGCCAAGTACGAGGAGACAAAGAAAGCGTTATTGAAAATAACCAATGATTGCTCCAAATTAAAAGATGAAAATGAAAAGCTTAAGAGTGATCAACACACCATTCATGAACTTGAGAAGGTCAAGGCAGAGAAAAATGCCCTTAGAAAGACCTTGACCTTCACCTTTTTTAGAATGAAACCAAAGAATAATGGTGGTTAGCAACATAAGAAACAGGCTTATAGTTCTAGAAGAAAATAAAGGACCAAACAAACCATTGTTTGGATTCCTAAAACAATAGTAGATGCAGTAAATGTAAATCAGTCTCCAAACATTAGATTAGTGGCACCCAAGAAACAATGGGTACCAAACTTTGCTGCCACTGACCCCCCTGGACCCATTCACAAATGCGTACCAAAGTTTAAAGCTTGACCTTGTCATTGCAGTGTCTAAGAGCCACAAGAAGCAGCACATAATACATTGACAGTGATTGCTCAAGACACATGATAGGGGAGAAATTGTTTACTGAGCTGAAAGAGAAAAATGGTGGAATAGTAACCTTCGGAGGTCAGCCAACCACATTCTATAGTGATTTTTGATATCCTTTTAGTTGAGGGATTGAAGCATAATATTCTGAGTATTAGTTAGTATTGTTATAGTGAATATAAGTTTATGTTTGAATCTCATGTTTGTTTAGTCCTAGATCAACATGACTCGGTTGTAGTTCTAGGCAAAAGGCATGAAAATGTATATATTGTAGACTTGTGTGATATCCAAGCCAAGTGTCTAGTTAGTCACAACAAGTCCTTATTGTAGCATAGATATTAAGATATGCCAACAAAGACATGATTGAAATATTATACCAAAAAGACCCAGTAGTTGGTTTTCTTGAATTAAAATTTGATAAATGACAGTTGTATGATGTTTGCATGAGAGGCAAGTAAGCAAAAGAGTCTTTCAAATCAAATAGAGAAGTATACATAACTAAGCCACTTCAACTGTTATATATAGACTTAGTGGGACCAATGAAAATTAGAAGTCTCGGAGGGAAATATTATACATAAGTCATTGTTGATGACTATAGTAGATATACCTAAGTAATATTTCTTACATCTAAAGATGAGGATTTTTTATTCTTTGAGATCTTTTCCAAGTGTGTGTAGAATGAACAAAGCACTCATATAGTTTCCATTAGGAGTGATCATGGTGGAGTGTTTGAAAATCATAAGTTTACAGCCTACTGTGAAAATAATGAGATCTTTCAAACTTTCTCTACATCAAGAACACCCTAACAGAATGGAGTAGCTAAGAGGGAGAATATGTAGAGTCCCATAGTATGGCTTAACCCAAGAGGGGAGGGGTGAATTGGATATGTAAAAATTCATTGCTTAACCCCTATAGAAATATTTCTCTCCTTTCATGATTATATGATTGTGTGCGGTGGATTGTAAGATAGATAATAAAACAACAAAATGCATGAAGGATAAAACAAATAAGTAAACACACACAAACAACATGATTTTTATAGTGATTCAAGAACCCCATCCCTACATCCACTCTTTTAAGAGTGTACACTCATTGTGCCTTGGGTTTCACTATATCCCATATAAAGGAAATACAATAGTGCTCCCAACACTCTTCTAGATTCCAGTTCTAGGGTGGGAAAATAGTGCTCCCAACATTCTTCTAGATTTCAGCTCTAGGGAGTATAAACATAGTGCTCCTAGAACTTTTCTAGTTTTTATGAGCTCACTAGGAAACTCACTGGTTTCGAAGATCACCAACAAACTTGTTGGTTTCTAGAGCTCACCAATAACTCATACAATGTGGTTTTCTTGAGTTCACCAAAAACTCACTGGTTTTTAGTTTAACCAAAAACTAATAAATATTTAAGCATAGGAGAAGATTAGATCTTTTATAGCTCTAATAACATAGAAAGATATTCCCAAATGTAAACTTAATAGCCATAAAGATATGTAGATTGAAGCTCATAAGAGATAGATAATGGTTTAAGCTCTGGGCCACGGGTGGAAGGATTTGCATAAGATTAAGCACATTTGAAATGTCTTCCTCCACCACCTTGAATCTTTCCATCTGTTTTTCTTAAATAGCTTCATAATTTTGACCATTGGAGAAGATAGGTTTCGTTGAATGTAGAAATGAGAGCATCAATGAATGAATAAGACCGTTGAGATTTTTGCCATTGAAATCCATGCCTTTCTAATTTATCTCGAGTTGCTTCATTATCGTTCTTTTATAAAGAGGAAGATAAGATATTGCTGAAATTCTTTTCTCATTTTGACTTGACACAACTTGAAAGCTTGTAGTGCCACTTGTTGTCAAAAATGGTGACTGAAACGAGTCTATATAATGAAATCATGAATGCATATTGTTATTTAGATGCAAGTCACATAAACCAATTTTTCTTTGGTAAGTCATGGTCTTTCTCTGTTTGTATTTGTCTATCATAAGTTATAGACAAATTCTTTCATTATTTTGTTGGTCAGTCGATCCTTCGTGAGTAAAATTTGTCCATTGTAAATAGTAGACAAACTTTGGATGGCACAGACGAAGTCAAACTGATCGATAGACAAACTTTGCTTTGTCTGCATGAATTCCTCCAGAAGATTTGTTTATAAGACAATCCTTCATAATTGTGCTTTATCTGTTGTAAATAACAAATGAATTTTGGATGGTGCAGACGAAGTTAGACTAGTCGATAGACAAACTCTCCTTTGTCTCCATGAACAGACGAAGTGTAATGTTCTTCTTTTGTTCAAAATTTGTCTGTTGGAGGTGACAGGCGAATTATGCTTTGTCTTGCTTAAACAAATGAAGTATAATATTCATCTAATGTAAGTGACAAACCAACTTATGCTTTATTTCGTCTTAGACAAATTACTTTACACTTCATGTATAGATTTGTGTATAGTAAATTATAGATGAATGTGCCTTTATTTGTTGAAGTCCATCTATCCAAGTAGCTGCTTTACCCGTGTAGCTTCATCTATCCTCACTTTGCAGCTTCCAATTTGTCTATTGCTTTGTCTTTAGTAACAGATGAATTTGATCTGCAAATAAAGTTGAGTTCCTTATTTTTTTTGCATTTTTTGAGTAGCAGATGGAGTTTGTTTCTACAACTTCTTGCTTTCTTTGTTCTTGATTTGTCTATCTTGCCTCAGCCAAAGTTTTACTCCTTTGTTTATTCATCTTGCCTTTCTATCCTCAGATGAATCCATTTTTCTAACTTGGTTGGTCAGACAAAGTTTTCTTCACTTTGTACATGATTGTCTGGGTAGGTTTTTCTTCTTTCTTCTTTTGTTTGAGTGCTTAATGGGATTGCTTCTTCTTACTTTGCCTCAGACAAATTCTGTTTGGTCGGTGTAGATAGTTCAAATTTCTCAAATAATTTTATATTCTTTGACCATGGCTTCATCTTCAACTGCTTCTTTCTTGCATTTATCTGTAAGTGTTTCTCTTTGAGGTTAACAGACAAGGTGAACTCATTTTAATGCATCTTCGAAGCCTTGTTTTCTTCCTTTTTATTTGTCTGTGAAAGTTTTCTCTTAGATAATGCAACCTCTCTTGTTGTTGGTCTTCAAAGCCTTTGCTTCTTCTTCTTCTTCTTCGACGACCTTCAGTAATTTAATCCCTATGGAATGTAGTAGATAGTTGTGGCAGGTGGTTACAGATGATTGTAATCCTGCACTTAGAAGTTTTCTGCACTTGCTACTTTGTTAGCTTTTAGATTCATTATCATAATGTATTCTATCCATATGTGATTTTAACATATTATAGAGCAAGGATAATATAAATTTCTAAGTATATAATGTGAAAGCTTAATAGAGTATGATGCTAATTATGATTCAACAAATTTATGCAGTAAGGATAATCAAGATTAAGTGCACCATGAAGTAATCAGATGTATGCTTGCATAATTAAACATTCGCGTTTATGTATTCATGTCATTTAAAGTTTATCATAATTATACTTGTTATTGTTAAGGACTTTAAGCACACATATTTCTTATCTTAATACAAGTTTTGTTATCATCAAAATTTTATACAATAATACTGACAGAATAGAACCTTGCAAGAGATGGAGAGGACAATGTTGAGTAAATATAATTTGCCGCAATATTTTTGGGCAAAGCTATGAATAATGCTTACTTTATTATCAATAGAATTCATACCAGGCCAATACTCAACAAAACTCCATTTAAGTTGTACTATGGCAAGAAGCCTAACATATCATTTTTTTCACCTCTTTGCCTACAAATGTCTCATTCTTAACAATGGAAAAGGAAACCTTAAAAAATTTGATAGCAAATCTAATGAAGGGATATTCCTTGGATATTCCATTATTAGCAAGGTATTTAGAGTTTACAATTGGAGTGATAGAACTATAGAAGAGTCTATTCATGTGAAACTTGATGAATCTAATAACTATTCAAAGAGAATAAGTAATTTTGATGATGAAGTAGATAGACTCACAATAGATGTGGAGAGAATGAATCTGCAAAATCAAGATAAGCATGCTCCACAGACAGAAACTATAAGGGATGAAGCAGACAAGCAAATTGAATCATCCACAAGTGAGGTAAACAAAGAAGTTAACTCTTATCTTCCAAGAGATTGGGGATTCATGCATGCTCATCCAGAAAAATAAGTAATTGTGATGTGTATGATAGAGGTAGGATTAAATCATCTTATCACCAAGTGTGTGATAATTGCCTTCATGAGCCAACTTGCATAGACCATGCATTGAAGATGAAAATTGGATTTTAGCTATGTAAGAGGAATTGGAGCAATTTAAGAGAAATGACATGTGGACCTTATTTTTAAGACCTAACTATCAAACTATTATAGGAACTACATGGGCCTTTAGGAATAAACTTGATAAATCTGGTTTAGTGACGAGGAATAAGGCAAAGTTAGTAGTAAAGGGATACTATCAAGAAGATGGAATATATTTTGAGGAGTTATATGCTCTTGTTACTAAGATTGAAGCCATAAGAATTCTATTGGCATTTGTATCTTTCATGAATTTTAAACTTTACCAAATGGATGTCAAATCTACATTTTTAAATAGTTTCATTAAAGAACTAATGATCCTAACCATGTCTTCAAACTCAAGAAAGCCTATTATAGTTTGAAGTAGGCTTCTAGAGCATGTAATGAGATGCTAAGCAGATTTTTGATTGAGAAAGGTTTCTCAAGGGGTAAAGTAGATACGACACTCTTCATTAAGCATGCTATGAATGATATTCTTACTGTGTAAATATATGTAGATGATATTGTATTTGGAGTTACTAATGAAAACCTTTATCAAGAATTTTCTAAGTTGATGTAGGGAGAATTTGAGATGAGTTTGATAGGAGAATTTAACTTCTTTTTGGGACTGCAAGTGAAGCAAACAAAAGAAGAAAGTTTCATCCACCAAACTAAATACATGAAAGAACTGTTGAAGAAATTCAATCTTAAAGATGGAAGAAGATATGGGATGCTAATGAGCACTTCCATCAAATTGGATAAGGACGAAAAAGGTAAATCAGTTTGTCAAAACCTTTATAGAATCATAATAGGATCTCTATTGTATCTTACTATTAGTAGCCAGATATCATGTTTAATGTTTATATGTGTGCTAAATTACAATTAGATCTTAGAGAATCACATCTTATTGATGTAAAAAGAATCTTTAGATACCTCTTGGATACTCCAAACTTAGGTTTATGGTATCAAAAAGGTTCATATTTTGAGCTAGTTGTGTACTCCATGTTAAAATAAATGCATGATTTTGATGATAAACAAAACTTGATTAAATTATGTAATAATAAATATTTGTCAAGAGATTAGTATGCAGAAACAAATTGCGGAAGGATAAGATATTACAAACAAAAGAATGGACATATATTCAGAAGAAAAATAGAAGAATTAGAATATATTCTGAGGTGTCAATATGTCTAATTGATTAGATAATATAATACAAAATGGAGAAGCAGAAAGTTCATCTATAGGATCCAGCTTAAATAGTAGTAATTCATTCATCTGAATCTATCTTGCTGATGCCTCACAAATCTAAAGATGAAGTGGAACTAAACTTAGATAAATGTAGACCTTAAGACAAATTTGATAAGACATTTGTTTGTCCAAGATTCATTAGACAAGCATTTTACAATTGTCTTGGACAAAACCAAAGATGAAGCAGAATTGACTAAGCATTCATCCATCATCTATAGCTTATCCTGGATAAATAGAGAACAAGGAGTTTGTCTGACCAAGGAGAGCTAAAGATGAATAGCATACTCGTCTAAGCATATGGAAAGAAAATTCATCCGCGCTAACTAGATTTGTCCAATACTTACCTCAAATAAATTAGAACATGAATAGACTCTATCTGATGGACAACTGGAAAGATAATTCATTCGAGATTAGTTACAAAAGAATGCATTAAAGTCCTAGATAAATTGAATTGTTCAACTTTGTATGACATTAATATGTTTCTTTACATATTGATGAAAATGTCAAATGTGCAACAACTTCTCGTCTGAATCTTTCTTGAAGGATGAAATCATCTTCTCCAAGGTCAGCACTGCAAGCATTCCAATCGATGAAAATTTAATGAAAGATAGAGAGTTCAAATGGATCTCAACAAAATAATCTTTTACCATTAATGAAGATCACCTAACACCAATGGCTAGAATTCAAGGATGTTATAAATGCAACAATGATGGAGTAAAGAATCAGAACCAAACAAGCATGCAATAAGTTTCTTCTTCTTGAGAATAATCATTGCGCTAAAATCTTAAACATTTAAGAGACTTGAAGCCTTGCATTTAAACATTCCTTAATATCCATTAAAGGCTTCTAACTACTATTTGGGAAGAGCATTTATTATTGCATTCAAGTTTCAAATCTCTTCCCCTGTGCTTTCTATGAAATATCTGTATAAGTGCTTTAAATTTCTATATTCATTATTGTATTTGCCTTGATTTGGTAGTGTGGACCAAGCTCAAGAAAATTTGTGACTATCTTAGTACAAACAAGAGTGTCACACCCTGCCTTCTAAGGCACCATGCTACATTTTCCTCTATATTTTACTAGGATTTCTCCACTTTTAGGGTGGGGTGCTCTGCTAAAAATTTGATAGAGTTTAACCTAAAATATTAGGGTCTAACATGTATAATATTTATCAAATAAAATAAATTAATAACATAAATTATAAAACACACACCCACACTTCCACAGCCTAAGATCGGCTCGAATCATGATAGCAGTATACATAATTGGGATCATATCATTCTAATACAATATCAAATATACTTATCTATGACATGCCATACATTTAATCATACATTAATTAAAATATTTCCACTACAATTATGCAAACCCAATTGAATTATAATTATACATCACTTGAAACTTTTGAATCCAAATATACAATTACATACAATTACAAATCCAAATTATCCTATCACAAAAATAATGTCTTTAAAACATGATCACCAGTTCCAACTCCCAGTTGGAATTCTTTACTTGTCTTATCAACTAAAAGAATAAATAAGAAGGCATGAGTCCGGGCAACTTAGTAAGTAGGCATGATTCAAAAATAATAATGAATCAAAATAGTATCTTCAAAACCAACACATAAATTTCAAATCCAAATAATCAAAATCTATACTCATGAAACCCTCATTTACATTATCAATT
>JAYJMB010050872.1:0-29219 GCA_036873735.1 Pouteria campechiana
CTTAGGTCAATATATCTATATATATCAAAGTAACCCACCCTGGAGGTGGAAAAATCATGGTATAATCATGTGGATTTGTGGTGTAAAGTGGAGTAACGACCCCAGGAGGGCGGGGCGTTACACATGGTTATTCTAGAGAGAGGAGCCTTCTGTGTTCCTTTGGAGCTAGAATCCTTAGTTTCCTCTTGGGTTTAGAGGAGAATGGCTAAGAGAAGGTGTAGAAGATGATGGTTTGAATAGTGGTTTTGATTTTGGAATTGCAGGTGGTTTTCTAATTTTGGCTTTAGCAGAAGGTGGTGGTGAAGTTTTTGATTTTGGTATAGTAGCTGGTTGAGGCTGGATTTGCCATATCCTATGGTGGATAAAAGTATCTGATAGCTGAGGAGATGGAAGAGGAAGATCATTAGCAATGGCTTGGAGATTTGCATTTTTGTAGAAAGGGAGTTCTTCCTCAGTGATAAGAAAGCATTGATAAGGACTTAAGGGAGATGGAAATATGGTTTTGGGTCTCTTTGAAGTTATTAGTAAGTTAAAAAGTTTCTCAGAATACTCTTGAAGGATTGAGTCTTTATTGGGAATTTAAATTTTGTGACCTGCGGGAGTGAATGGTAGATCAGGAAGAAGTTGAATCCTATGCACAATGTTAGGACCCTCAAGTTTAGAAACTGGATATTCTTGAGGAGATAGATGGATAGACTGAGAAAGAAGCATCTTAACAACTTCATAGTTGATCTTTGATTTACTCTTAAACTCAAAAAATGTCATCCTGATTGGATTTGGAACATGAAAAAGAATATCAGGATTATCATTGAGTGACTTTGGAGGAGAATGTGGAGGACTTGGTGGTGGAGTTTGTGGAGGAGTGGGAGGTCTTCTCTAATCTAGATGAATTGAAGGAGTATTCCATTCTAGTGGAATTTCTTCAATCTATTCAAGAATTACTTCTCCTAATTGTACAAGGTCCATCCAAGTCTGATCCAAAAGGATGGATGGTCCTGGGGGAAGAAAATGAACTCTAGGTAGAGGTATTATGGTGGGATAATTTCAATTGCTAACAATAGCTCTATGAGGATTGGAAAGATAATCCTCTAGTAAGTTTGGAAAGATTTCAGTGTTTGGGATTGATGGTGGCTGTGTTGGAGGAGAAGATGAGGTGATTTCAGTAGGTTGACTTACAGGTTGAGTGACCTCTAGAATTGTAGGAGATGATGGATGAGGAGACTGTGTAGGGGAAGACATCACTATGATGGAAGAGTTGGTTCTAATTAGAGAGAAGTGATGTGGAGGTGAGGAGAAATGAGTTGGAGGTGGAAAGAAATGAGGGTGATAAGTTTGACTTCTAAATGACTCTGCTAGAGATTATAGAGAGTCAAGTCATTGATCAATCTTATTAGCTCTCAGGATCATGGATGACATGACATTGTTAAGTCTTTGATCCATTCTATTTCCATATTCTCTTCTCTTATTATTCTTTCTACTTCTTCTTCTTCTTGCTCTAGTTTGGATCTCTTTAGTTGAATTTTTCTTCCTGGATTTTCACTGATCCAACCTTGTGAGGTTTTCTTGAAACCTATTCTTTTCAGTTTCTTCTCATCAATTGCATTTGAGTCAATTAGAGATTCTTTTTGTTCCTGAAACAAATTAACACCCACTTCCATCATAGGTTAGTTAGAGTCATTCCATAAGGGAGAGGCAATCTTGAAGTGCTCTTAACTGAGTAAATGTGATCTGACATTAGTTTTGCCAGATCCACTCTCTTTCTATTCTTAAGAGCCCATAGTATTCTTCCATCCTTCTTTGACACATCTCCTACAGCTCCCTTTCTTGGGTACACATTATTTATTACCATCATATAGGCTAGTTTGAGATTTAAACTCAAATGGCTAGACTGGAGATAATTCTCTCTCTCATCAATTTCTGCTCCAGCTAAATTTGAGAACAGTCTCTGTCAGGTTGGCCATTTTGGTTTAGCTTCTACTAGAGGGAGATTAAAACACCTTCTCAAACTATCTGTTTATACATCTAATTCTACTTCTGCTATCCATGATCTCTCTGTTCTAATGTTAATAGTGCATATAAGAGCTCTAACAAGTCTCAGATAGAAATTGTCTCAGAGACTTACATAATCCATCCATCCTTGATGTTTGAACCAATCACATACTTCTAATTTCATGCCATTGTCTCCAAAAACATCAACACTAAAAACTCTTCATTTTATAATCTTCCTATCGTGATATCTTTCTATATGCCTAGAGTAATCTGACTCGCTATTTAGAAATGTTACCTCAAGTGTATTTGTTTCAGGTCTGACTCCCTTGGTTGCTTTCTGTTCTGAATACTCTTCTCTTTCTTTCCTTTTTCCATCTATTGAGTTGGTGGTTCACTTTGTTCTCGCCATTGTAGTATAGAAGATTGAATTTAGGATGCTATGAATGTTTCTAGACTGAGATGGGAAGAAAAGTTGATGGAGAAGTTAAGATGGAGAGTTTGGTTGAACAGAGGAATTTGAATCAAGTAGGAAGATGAAGGGTTGTCTTTGAAAGGGTTTATTTGGGTACTTGAAGAGATGGGTGTTAGATTTTTGGAGGTCTTCAAATAGTTAAATGGAGTTTTGGAATTTAAATGTCTTTGAAACATTATCAGAGGCTCCAAAGCGAAGATGTGCGATCTTCAGAGGCAATGAGTATGTTTTACTTTGGTGACTACTAAGCCTTACTTCAGAGGTAACATAGCCCATCGGAGGCTATGAAATGGCTTTCGGAGGTACTGAAGTATTATTTCGGAGGCATGGAATTCTTCGAAGGCTTTTTAGTCTATTATTGGAGGGTCCGAAGGAAGTTTCAGAGGCTCCAAAATGTAGCAAATTTTTAAAATTTTCTTTTTGTGCATTTCTTCATAGGAATTATCATTAAAGAACATATTTTCTATTATATAGATATTTTATTAACTTTCAACTTAAGCATTTGGATCTAAAACACCTAGTTCTCTTCTTAGTTTATTGAATCTATCTTCTAATAAAGATTTGGTATAGATGTCTGCTAATTGATTTTCAATACAAATTCTAAACATATGTTTTTGAACATGATCTCTGATAAAGTGGTATATATTATTCTATAATGTAAAACTGGGTTCTTGGTGAGATTTATGGCACTAGCGTAGTCACATCTTATAAGGATATCAAAAAAGTTAAGACCAAAATCATTTAATTATTATTTCATCCAAGGAATCTGAGCATAATAGCTGCCAGCTGCTATATATTCTACTTCAGTAGTTAATAATGCCATAGATCTTTGTTTCTTGGAAAACCATGATATGATCATGCTTCCAAGAAAATAATAAGATCCTAAAGTGCTCTTTCTGTCTACTTTATATCCAGCAAAATCTACAGCTGAGTAGCCTACCAAATTAAATTCAGAACCTTTTGGATGCCACAAGCCGAGGCTTCGTATGCCTAAATGGTGTCTAAAGATTTTCTTAACAATAATTAAGTGTGACTCTTTGGGATTTGACTGAAATCTATCACACATGCAGATACTAAACATTATATCTGGTCTAATTGTAGTCAAATATAATAATGATCCTATCAAACTTTTCTAAAGTTTATTACATATTGGTTTACCTCTTTCATCTTTGTCTATCTTTATTGAAGTGCTCATTGGTATTCCATCTTTAATGTTGAATTTCTTTAGAAGTTCTTTTATATATTTGACTTGGTGAATGAAGATTTGTTCTTTCTTTTGTTTGTAATCCTAAGAAGAAATTGATTTCACCCATCAAGCTCATTTCAAATTCTTCCTGCATAGTCTTAGAAAACTCTCAGCAAAGATTTTCATTAGTTGCACCAAATACTATGTCATAACCATAAATTTGAACTGTAAGAATATCTTTCTTTGCATGCATAATAAAAGAGTGGTATCTACTTTACCCCTTGAAAAACCTTTTTCAATCAAAAATTTACTTAGCCTCTCATACTAAGCTCTAAGAGCTTGTTTCAAACCATAGAGAGCTTTCTTGAGTTTGAATACATGATTTATATAATGGGGATCTTCAAACCTAGGGGTTGTTCCACATATACCTCTTCATTAATGAGACCATTCAAGAATGCACTCTTTACATTTGATATAGTTTGAAATCCATATATGATGCAAATGCAAGAAGTATTCTAATAGCTTTAATCCTTGCAATAGGGGCATATGACTCTTCAAAGTCAATACCTTCTTCTTAATACACCCCTTTGCAACTAATCTTGCCTTATTTATCACTACAATTCCTGATTCATCCACTTTGTTCTTGAAGACCCACTTTGTTATTATAACAGATTGATGGTTTAGTCTTGGAACTATAGTCCACACATCATTTCTTTTAAATTGATCTAATTCTTCTTGCATAGCTAAATTCTAATTTTCATTTTCTAATACTTGGTCTATGCAAGTTGGTTCTAATTGAGAAATAAAAGCAAAATTACCACATATTTGGTGATAGGATAATCTAGTTTTAACTTTATCGAACACATCACCAATTACTTGGTTTTCAAGATGAGCGTGCATAGACCTCTAATCTTTGGGAAGAGATGAGTTACCTTCCTTATTTACCTCTGTTGTGGATGGTTTAGCTTCATCCATTGTTGTCTCTAATAGTGGAGCTTCTTCTTGATTATGTTGTAATCTCAATTTCTCCACACTTGATAGAGGATTATTTGTCTCCTTATCAAAATCACTATTTCTCTTTATAGAGTTAGTATGTTCATCAAATTTGACATGCATGGATTCCTCTGCAATCTTAAGTCTTAGGTTGTACACTCTAAATGCTTTACTAACAATGAATAACCCAAAAATTATACCTTGATCAGATCTACTATCAAATTTCCTAAGGTTTCTTTGCCATTGTTAAGAATAAAGCATTTACAACCAAAAGTATGAAAATATGAAATATTTAGTTTCTTGCCAAAGTATAATTCAAATGGAGTTTTGTTGAGTATTGATCTAGCAAAGATTTTGTTAATAATATAATATGCGGTGTTCATTGCTTCAGCCCAAAAATACTATGGAAGATTGCATTTACTCAACATTATCCTCGCCATCTCTTGCAAGGATCTATTCTTTCTTTTAGCTTTTTCATTTTGTTGGGGTGTTTTTGGTGCAAAGAAAATTTGAAGAATTTCATTATTTTCACAAAAGTTAGTGAATATATGATTTTCAAACTCTCCACCATGATCACTCCTTATGGAAACTATATGAGAGCTTTGTTCATTCTGTACTCATTTGGAAATTCTTCAAAGAATGAAAAAGCTTCATCTTTGGATGTTAGAAACACTACCCAGGTAAATCTACTATAGTCATTCACAATGATATATGCGTAATGTTTTCCTCCAAGGCCTCTTGTCCTTGTTGGTCCAACTAAATCCATATATAGCAACTGAAGGGGTTTGGTTGTGTAAACTTTTTTGTTTGATTTGAATGATTCTTTTACTTGCTTACCTTTCATGCAAGCATCACATAACTTATTATCAAATTTGAGTTTTGGTAATCCAACAACTAGATCTTTATTATATAATCTTTTCATTAAATTTTTATTAGCATGTCCTAGCCTTCTATGCCACAACATGGGTTCATTGTCATTCACAACGAGACACTTAGCTTGAATATCTGAAATATCAAGCAAATATATATTTCCATGTCTTCCATGATATCCTATAACTGATTGAGACTTATTTAGTACAGAACAAGATTGGAATTCAAGCACAACTTTATAGCCTTTGTCACAAAACTAACTTATGCTATGAAGATTGTGTTTTAATCCTTCTACTAAAAGTACATTTGAAATTGAAGTAGATAATGGTTGGCCGACCTTATTAATCCCAACTACTCTACCTTGACTATTATCACCAAAGATTATTGTTAGATTTCATTTTCAACTCCATGAATAGCATAGAAAAAGTTAAGTCTTAACTTTTGGTACCCATTTGGGAATGGGTCCAGGTGAGTTAGTTCAGGTAACATTGGTGCCCATTGTTTCTTGGGCAATGTTGTTTTAACTAACGGAGTTTGGGTTGCATTTAGTACATTTACAACCATCTTTAGAACCCAAATCATAGTCTGTTTAGCCTCAAATTTTTTGTGTTATTGCTTTCCACCTTTCTTCTTTGGTTTCATTCTTAATAGGGTGGAAGTCAATGTCTTTTTCAGAGCACTGTTCTCAGCTATTACTTGCTCAAGTATGCTATTGGTGTTATTGTTATGCTTGAGCTTGGAATTTTCTTCCTTTATTTTGAAGCATTCATTTGTAATTCTTTTGAGCTCCTTTTTAGTATCTTTGTACTTCTCTTTCAAAGTCACAAAATCTGAATATAATTTTTCTAGCATTTCTTCATGACTGGGATTTTCAGAATCAGAACTTACCTACTCTTCATGGATTACCATGAAGCTGATTCATATATGAAGTTCTTCTTGAATACTTTTGCTTGGAGAGAGTTGGCTAATTTGAGCTTCATGTTCTTCTTCTTTCTCACTCTTACTTTCATCTATAATGTTTTCTAGCATCTCCCATGTTGCTAGAGCTTTCTTTTTCTTCTGGAATTTTTTGTTCGTTCTATTGTTGTTGTTATTATTATTATTGTTTCTTCTATAAAAGTATGAATTATACCTCTTCTTTTGCTGATCATTTTGTCTCTTGTCTAGCTCTGGATAGTTAAACTTAATGTGTTGAGGTTTCCCATAATTGTAACAGGTGGGTGGTTTTTTCTTTCTATCACTTCTTCCAAAATTGTTCCTTGAACTATTTCCAAACTTTTTCTTCTTTAACATGGATTTGAATATTCTTATAATCATTGCTATTTCCTTGTCTTCATCTCCACTTGTGGATGCATCAGTCTGGGATTCTTCATTCTCTAACTCAGCTTTAAGAGCAATTGCTTCCTTGCCCTTTGTTCTTTTATATTTTTCTGCTTCATTAACACCTCATTAGTCATAAAAGAACCCATGAACTCTTCTAGACTCATTGTGTCTAGATTCCTTGCTTCCTAAATTGCTATCACTTTCGGCATCCATTGCTTTGACAAAGATCTTAATATTTTCTTTACCATTTTGGGCTCTACATACTTTTCTTCTAGATTTTTCAGCCCATTTGTTATCTTTTGAAACCTTCCAAACATATCTAAGATTGATTCTATCTCCTTGATGTTGAAAGCTTCATATTCTTGCACAAGAAGATTTATCTTAGTTTCTCTTACTTGCTTTGTGCCTTCACGTCCAACCTCTAGTTTGTCCTAGATTTTCTTTACAGTATTGCAAGAGGATATTTTGTCAAATTTAGAGGATTTAAGAGTGTAATATAGGCAGTTCTTTGCCATGGCATATTTTTCAACTGCTAGAATATCCTCAGCAGTGTATTTATCTTCAGTATCTAGGACAATCAAACCATCTTTGATAGTTTTTCATTATAGATAATCTAAGGCAATCAAGAAATTTTTTATTCTCATCTTTCAGTATCCATAGTTTGTACTATCAAATACTGGAGATTTGGAAGTAGATTGACCTTCAGCAGAAGTGTTGTGGAAATAGCTAGCCATAGAGATCTCTTCACAATTTATTTGAATGGAATAGTAATGTATAACTAGTGAAGCCTACTTCGATACCAATTATTGGTCCTGTTCAGATGGTAACTGAAGGGGGGGGTATGAATTGAGTCTTTAAAAATTTTGGCTAGTTGATAATCAAAGTGTAAGACTAAAGAAATTACTGATAAACAATGCACTTAGACTAGTATTTTTATAGTAGTTCGGCCCTTCACTTAGGTTCCTACTCCACTTGTCTGAGTTAGCCTTCTCTGTTAAACTCAAGTTCCACTTAACACCTTGTTTGATTAATAACCTTCTAATCAAACAAATATAACTATTGGTTTCTAAGCTCACCAACTAACTTATACAAAATACTAAGCAAGTATCATATTTGCTTTCACTATATAGATGCAAGTCCTTAACTTGCAAAAATATGCAATAATAAAAGTGTGCAAATGTTAATGCCTCTATCAAGACTGATTTTATATGAAGTTTGAAAGCAGTAAACAAAAATAATATAACAATAAAAGCATTAAGATTCAATCTCTAGAAGTGGATGAATGAATGACTTTGAATGCTTCTTTGAATAAACTGTAGTGGAGTTGAAATCGTGGAAGAAAAGCCTTAAAGACTTAGTAAATGCTCTTCTTGTTTTTCAATATTAAAACTTGCTTCTTTGATCTCACTTAACTTCTTTTATATTAAGACCTCTGACTTTCTTTACTATGGGAGGTGAGAAACATATAACGCAGTGAAATGTTCAAATTTAAGACCATTGTACTTTCAGTGAGGTTTTAGAGGTAATGACTTAGCTTCAGATCCTCTGAGCTTCTAATTAATATGAAGTTTTCTGCATAGCTCACACAAGTTGTCATCTCTTTAGATGCATCGAAGATGTATTTTGAACTCTGAAGCAGTGCGAAAGTAGTGTCGGGATCATGGAGACTAACTCCAAAGGGATTCTTTGTTTCTTAAGTTATTATTCCATGACTCCGAAGGACGATGCTTCTCTATCTCCGCAATACTTCACTGAAGAGTGTTTTGTTAACTCTAAAGACATCATCACTGTCTCCAAAATACCTTGTCAATTCTAAAGAACTTTACATAACCCCAAAGCTTGTAAGCTCGTGACCCTGAAGTGCTTTAACTGTCTCCGAAGGTTTTGAGCCCGTAACTCCGAAGCAACTTGATTGACTCTGAAGTAACTGACTTAACCCCGAAGCTTGTATACTCGTAACTCTGAAATACTATCATCACTTTAACGTTATTTCTCTATATCCAAAATGCTCTAGTGGCTGCGAAATGTCTTTGCTAAATTTGAAGCTTGTGACTTTGTATTCCAGAAAGATTGTTCCTTTGTCTCCAAACTTTCCAGTGGCTCTAAACCACCTTTACTAACTTCGAAGGTTGTACTTTGTGACTCCAATCCTATCTCCGAAAAGCATGAGCAATTCTGAAGGGATGAAATTCAAATTTGAAGTTGACTCCGAAGCTTTCTTGAAACTTTAAACCTTTTTATTTTCTTTTTTTAAGTATATCTGTAATTTATATTCTTAAATTTCTTAAGCATCTACTTGGTTTATTCCTTTGATCATCATGAAGATATTCTCAAGTTAAGTTTGGAAAGATATTTTTGTAAAATGCTTAAGACTGAATTGTTAGTAACTTAATGTTTCACTCATGTCTTTGCTCATCATCAAAACATGGTTGGTTGAGCATGTTCATCATCAAAATTAAGCTATTTTAAGAGTGTATGTTCAACACAGATTAAATACTTTAGAGACAAAGAACCCCTTCGAAGTCAGTCTGTATGATTTCAATGCAAGTTACTTCTGTCGCTATGCTTTGGAGCCTCTGAAACACGTCTTCAGTGCATCCGAAGAGATGGTGACTTTTATGAACTGTGCGGTAAACTTCATATTACTTAGAAGTTTGGAGGATCTGATGTTAATTCATAGACTCTGAAACATTGCTAAAAGTACAACAGTCTTAAAATCAAACATTTCTCTGCATTAAATGTTTCTCACCTACCACAATAGAGAAAGTCAAAGGTTTCAATATAAAAGGAGTTAAGTAAGAATGAAAAAATCAAGAAGATAATATTGAAAAATAAGAGAGAGCATCTTTAAGGCTTTTCTTCCATAATTTTAACTCAACTGTAGTTTATTTAAAGAAGTATTCAAAGCCATCTATTCAACTACTTCTGAAGATTGAATCTTACTACTTTATTGTTATATCAAATATGTTTATTACTTTTTAACTTCGTACAAAATTAGCTTGATAGAGGCATTAATATTTTACACATTTATTTTTGCATATTTCTGCAAGTTAAGGACTTGCCTTTGTGTAGTGAAAGAAAGTAGGATACTTGCTTGGTATTTGTATAAGTTACTTGGTGAGCTTGGAAACCAATAAGTATATTTGTTTGATCAGAAGTTTACTGATCAAAGAAAGTGTTAGTGGAACCTGAGTTTTGTAGAAAGGGCTAACGTAGAGAAAGTGGAGTAGGAACCCAAGTGAAGGGCTAAACCACTATAAAAGTACTAGTCTAATTGCATTATGTTACCAGTCCTTTCTTTATCCTTACACTTTAATCATTATTTAGCCAAAAAAATTAAAAGCTCAATTCACCCCCCACCCCTCTTGAGTCACTAGCTGAACTGGACTAATATTTATTATCCTAGGTATGGACTGGTTAGCAAAGTATGAAGCCAACATGGATTGTAAAATGAAATAGGTCACTTTGAAAACTATGGATGAGCTTGAAGTCATCTTTAGGAGTGCCTAAAGGTGAAGTGCCTAAACTGGCTAGTTCTTGGATGATTTTTGAGTTATGTGTACATGTGTGATTCATCTAGCATGTTTTTGGCTATTTGAGAGAGGATATCGATGATGTTTGATGATTTTTATGGTTGCTATTTTGCTCAAGGATGATCAAAAGTTAAGTTTAGGGGTATTTGATATACTCATAATTTATCATATTTTAGACACCTATATTTACATGTTTTGATCATTAATTGTTATGATTTAATTGATTTACAAATCATCAATACATGACATTCAGAATTGACAATTCCTGATCTTATGTATTTGTATCTATCATCCCTAATTCTCTTTTAATTTTATAAAAACTATCTAGTGACAATGGTTTAGTAAAGATGTTAGCAAGTTGAGCATTTGTCGAAACATATTTCAAACATACATATATTTCAAACATACATCATACTCTTCTACATGTTCTCCAAAACATTTATGTCTAATCTTAACATGCTTAGTGTGTGAATGTAATACTGGATTCTTCATCAAGCATATTGCACTTGTTTTTCACATCTTCTTGTAACGTCTTTATAATTCAATCCACAATCTAAAAGTTTTTGTTTCATCCATAATAATTATGCACAATAACTTTTGGCTGCAATGTATTTGGCTTCTACAGTGGAGAGAGCAACCCTAGTTTGTTTCCTTTAAAACCATGAAACCAACATATTTTCAAGGAATTGACATGTTCAACTTTTGCTTCTTCTATCAAATTTGTATCCTTAATATCCAATTAGTTCAAAACTTGAACTACTTAGATACTAAAGCCCTAGACTTGGTGTATCAACTAGATACTTAAAAATTCATTTCGCTGTAGATAAATGTGACTATTTTGGACTTGATTGAAATCTATTTTACAAACATACACTAAACAATATATCTTGCCTAGATGCAATTAAGTAAAGCAGGGAACCAATCATACTACAATACAATTTTTGATCTACTAGTTTATCCTTTTTATCTTTGTTCAATCAGGTTGAGGTGCTCATTAGTGTATTTGCTGCTTTGATTCCTTCCATTCCAAACATCTTAAGCATCTCCTTTGTGTACTGGGATTGGCAAATGTAGATGTCATCTTTTCTTTGTTTTATTTGCAATCAAAGGAAGTAATTGAGCTCTCCCATCATGCTCATCTCAAACTCAGCTTGCATTATTCTTGAAAATTCTTTGCAAAGAGTTTCATTAGTGGCACCAAAAATAGTTTAAACTACATATACTTATACTATCAAAATGTCTGTGCCATCATTCTTGATTGAATATTATCATATCAACCTTTCCTCTTTTGAATTCATGATCACTAAGAAACTTAATGTTTCATACCAAGCCTTTTGAGCTTGCCTCAATCATATAATGCCTTAGTAAGTTTGTACACATGATGTAGTTAAGATTTGATTTAAAACTAAGAGGTCTCTCAGCATACACTTATTGGCCCCAAAACGCAGGGTGCATGGCAAAGCAAGAATTCAAATGAAATGAGGAAAATAGATGGGATGTGCAAGTGCAAAAAATATAATGCAATGGAAGTACACAAGCACATGGACAATAAGAACACAAGGATTATAGTAATTCAGGCCCCTTGGTGCCTACTCCACTCTCCAAGGTTTCCCTAACGTACGGTTCCACTATACCTCATGGAATCACACCTCCTTTGGTTTCCCAAGCTAACCAAGAACTCTATATAATTTATTTTTCATAAGCTCACTAACAAATCTACACTATTGGTTTTCCTTGAGCTCACCAATAAACTCATACAACCTAGTTTCCAGAGCAAACTAGTAACTCAACACTACAAATATAATGTGTATGAGAAATTGCCTCTAATTAGGTCTAAGTGTACACAGATTTAAGCTCAAATAAGAATATACAATAAACCTCATTATGCCTTTTGTTCTCCTCTAAAATGTAAATGATGTAGTTTTGAACACTTTGAACTTGAAGCACCTTTAGAGAGAATATACATTATGGAGACTTGTGTACTTAAGATGAATTCATGTTTAATCCACTCAAAAGGCTGGTTCTTCTTTACTGGAACTTCTATTTATAAGTTCCAAAGTCATTCTTGTTGTTGCAACCTCTTTTGGTATGTTTTCACTGTTTTAGATTGCATTTTTTACACTTCATGCAATATGCCTTGTGAATTAGCTTCAGAGCCTCTAAAGTTAAACTTTATAGCCGCTAAAGTTAGGGTGCTTATAAGTTACCATTGTCGCGTATAGCTTCAAAGCTTCTAAAGTAAGTCTTCAAACATCAGAACTACCTCTTAAGGTCTAAATATCCCAACCATTATCAACAACTACATTTCCGGAGCTTCTAAAGCTCTCTTTCAAATCCTTTAAAGTTTGGTTTGGTTTGAACTTCATTCCAACAATGCTCTTTAGATCATTTGAAGTTTAACTTCAGATGTTCTGAAGTTCCCTTGATATTCATAATGGCAATTTTCCCTTTTATTAAACATTTGAAGTAACCTCTGAAGATGTTCTAAAGGTACTCTGAGGTGTAGCATTCAGACCATCTGACCTTATCTTCTTCTAAAAAACTTCTCTTGGACTCTCAAGCTTCTTCTTCCTATCGAACCTTCCCTTTGAATTTAGAAAGCTCCCATTGAAACTTTTGGATGTCATTTCCAAACCTCTGAAGCTTCCTTCGAAGCCACTAAATATTCCTCTAATCATGCTTGCGTCACATCTAAGCTTCTTCTTGTTAGGTCCATAGGCTTGGCACAACCCAAAGGGGGAGGAGTGAACTGGGTTAATAAAAAATTTTGTTTAAACCCATTATAAGGTTTAAAACCATCTTTGTAGATCAATGAAATAAATAATCCAAGCACTCAAGTAACTGAATAGTAGACAAAGATTTTTATAGTGGTTCGAGATAAGTTCTCTACTTCACTCTTCCAAGCAATCTCCTTAGTGACTTGGTTCCACTAACTTAGTAGGGATTACAACTTAGTGTAACTACACGATTCTTGATTCTAGCTCAAGGGGGCATATAAAAACTTAGTGCCTAATCACTCTTGATTCCAACAAAAGGGGGAGTAAATACAAATTAGCAAATTGACTACAAGATAACTCAAACAATCAATGTTACTCTTCTTGAGTTTGACCTTCAACACTAACTCAAGGCAATAACAAAAATAAGAAAAGAATAATTTTACACTTATATGAAGTGTTTCTTTGATGTCATAGTGCAAAACGTGAACAACTTTGAATGTAGTGAGAGTTGCCTCCCAAATAGTGGATTAGAGCCTTTAAAGAGTAACTAAAGGTTTTGGACTTGAAGGCTTTAAGTTGCTTTTAGTAAATGAAGATGAGAGCTCAATTAATTCTTGCAACAACCTCTTTGAACAACCTAGATTTACTCCTTTTATAGTCAGATTCATTTAATACAAGAAAATGTTTGAATTTTTTACCATTGAGTTCCACGTTCTCTAAGTTCATGACTCAGTAATGGAGGTTCATGACTCAGCCATGAAGGAACTAGCATATGGTGTTTCAGAGTCTCTGAAGTTATAACTTCAGAGCTTCTGAATGTTATGACTTAGCATCTCTTCAAAAATGCATTCAACATGTGTCTTCAAAGCTTCTCAAGTAAAACTTTAGTGCTTCTGAGGCTTAAGTGTCTCCTTTGTAGTGCTCCTTTGAATCACCATGGTTTTTGTAGTGTTCCAGTCCTTCAAAATGTCTAAAGTTAAATTTCAAAGCATCTGAAGGTTGAATATTTTTGCAAAAATGTGCTCCTTTCGAATGTGTCAAACTGCCATCATATAATTATGTTTTGGAACATCTAAAGTTCCTTCTAGCGATTGATATTGCAAATGATTGCCTTTTCATCCTCTAAAGATCATCTGAAGCTATCTTTTAGATGTTCTAAAGTTTGGCATGGTATGAGCTTCGTTTCAGCAATACTCTTGAAATCATCTCAAGTTGGTGCCAGATTTTCAGAAGCTCCTTCTAGCACTGACATTCATGACTGCTCCTTTTTTGCTTCTGTTCATCTTTTAAAGCTCCCTACTCCTTTTGAACATGTTCTTAAAAGACTTTAACTTTTCTCCCACATTGTATTTCAGATCATCTGAAGTTGGTTTTAGATGTTCTCAATTTCCTTTGAACATTAATATCCTAAACAACTATGTTTTCTCTTATGTTCATTATCTAAAAAACACTTCTGAAAATGTTTTGAAGATACCTTGATGTAGCTTTTGCACCTATTGATCTTCAACATGTTCTGAACTCACTTTATTTGACTTCATATGTGTCTGAATGTGTCTAGAATCCTTTGGAGCTGATTTTTTCATCTAAGGCATCTCGCTTCATACTATGAAGCTTCCTCTAGAACACCAAAATGCGAATTCTGAAGTTCTAAAGCTCCCCTTGAAACTCGGGTTTAGATTTCGAAGCTTCTTGCACCTCTGAAGTCTGAAATCTTTCTTTTTTTGGATCACTCTCTGAAATGTATCTTATTACTTCTGAAATCTTTGAATCTTCTTTGAGTTCCTTCTAAAGATTTGAACTTTGAATTTCTTTGACCTTCTCTTCTAATGATGTTTCTATAATATAAATACTTAACAAACTTTCATTAGCTCCATTAGTGATGTTTTGTTTTAATTAAAACTAAGCGGATAGAGCTAACAATCTTTTTCCTTTTTTATTTTGATAAAACTTAAAAATTTAAGTCAGTTAATGATTATGCTAATGAAATGCAATCTCCCCCTATCTATCTTAGTCATTGATCTCACCTATTGACCTTTTTAAAAACTAACAACTACCTTTCATAAAAAATGACCGTTGTCTTCTCCCCAACTATCTTCTCTCCCCCTTTTTGTTAAAAAGAACCTAGGGGTTGAGGAAGTTAAGGTTCTGTATATATGTATCCTTTTTACAGTGCATATACAATCAATGATAATAGTTATTTATTAGTCTAGTCATAACAAGCATTGAATATTAAACTATTATAATGATTATAAAAGATCTGACTATGTGTAACACCCCTCACCCCACTCTATGCATTTTAACCATCCCATTCCATGGCCGATGCAATACGCTACTATTTCCTTTCTCCTAAAGGAAAATTTTCCCCATAATCACACCATTTTCATATTTCTAAGGGAAATTCTGTCAAAATTTTGGTAGAGTCTACCCTATATTATGTACATACAAACCTATATAAGCATTTATGGATCGTATAAAACTTACATTTAACAATAGTAAAATATTAACATACTCCCAATACTTACACACAACCTGAAACTTGATTAGTCCCATGATGGTGATATATATATATATATATATGTGTGAATTAATTTACATTTATTTACATCTATTCACAATTACATAATGACATGCCAATCATTTTACAACATCATACATAACCAGAATACATCTCTATTTAAATTAATACAATTCTAAATGAATACACATACATGACATAAAATTTTCAATTTACAATTTATACAAAACATAATAAAGTCATTATCTTCAAGCTCCCTTGCTTGACTTATCAGCTAAAAATATATAATAAACAAGAGTGAGTTCGAGCAACTCAGTAAGTAGTCATAATAGAAAATAATAAATAAAATAACAGCATGTTCATAATTATATGATCTACTATATCATAAGCCATGCAAGCAATCCATCTTACAATAGTGTCATTCTAGCACATCATATAATCCATATCCTAATCAATATCTTAATCGTACTTTTCAAGCACTTCACGTCTAAGCCACTCTATGCACATCATAACTATGCCATTTAGGCATCATATATCCATTTATACCATTACTCTATACTCCTCCTATTTGTACTATCGTATCTATGTCATTCAGGCATCACCTATCAATTTATGCCTTACATCCACATACCCTATCATCTTTTTGTGCCATGGAATACTTATTATTCCATTAATACAACCTTTATTCCATCCTCGCATAAAGAATCCTAGGACATTCTCTATCCGAATATACTTACATAATAATAACAAGTTGTTTCTACGAAACATCTATACATTTCATTCATTTATCATAAAACTAAGATTAAGGGAATTTCTAAAATCCCCATATATATACATATATATCATGCATGACCTAAACACATGAATACAATTAAGGGAATAATTACCATTCCTTTCTAGCAAAGTATATTCAAATTAGAGCCTACTTACCTATTGACGAATCACCACACATACCTCACACTTTATGCCTTTTCATCCTTCTTAGATCATCCTGTACAGGGCAATAATCTCATTTAATTATAAAAACAACTTAGCTAATTCACATCAAGCCAATAGATTACTTCTTTTTTTTTGCACATCATTAATCATACAAGGTTATCAAACCTTCATTCATTGTTAATTATTTCCCTAGGCATATAAGTCATATACTCCATACATTGTATTAATAGCACTCTCATAATCAATCTCAAGTTGCTTTATGCCTAGTTACTCATATAGCCATTTCATGGAAGTATTTCATCATATAGATTAATAGCATTATTTAATCCCTAATGATTCAATGCGGTTAATAAAGGAAATCCATATCCATTCACATGAAATCACTATACAATTCAAGGAACAAGCGATTCATCCCAATTACAAGTGGATTCAGGCTTTATTTTCAACCATTTGCTAGTTAAACACTCTATATTCAAAACCCCTTTTTAATTTTAAGTTTAGTTATTGTCCTAAAATCAGATATTTTACTCTTAAACAAACTCTAACACACAATAATTTGACACGAAATCAATTTCACCATGTCAATTACACATAATCATACGATTTTCCCAAATTCCACTATTCACAGAACCCTAGCTTAACATAAACTATGATTTCTCTTACCTAACTAAGTTCCAAAAATCATTAAGCATGAATAAATCATTTTTTTTGTGATTTAGTATTCAAAAACTCATCATTTCCCCCCAATAGTTACTATTCACTAACCCTAGTAATTCAAATTCATGAAATTTGATGGGGGAAAAGGGTTTACCTTTCGATTTGAGCATGTCTTCTTACCTTGCACAAGAATTCGACCCCAAATCTACAAGACTCCACCCTAAATCCTAGTGAAATCGAATTATTCATCTTCTTCCATTATCCAAGTGACTGAACCCCAAGTTTGGTGATGGTTCAAATTATAATTCCTCACAAGTGTATGGACGATAGCAATATAGTGTGCAATGCATGGGTCGATCCCATAGAAAATGGTTAAACCGACTTAATTAATTTTAATTATCGAAGTATTCTAACCTTAAAAGGTTAATAAATAAACTAGGAATAAGTTTTGTATAATTTTAGAATTCAGAACTTGATAGAATGGAAGTAAATCAATGGCTAAATATAATGTGGAGAGATTAGCGAGATGAAGAAGTTTAGGGATCCAATTTCACCACAAGAAGACACCCATTTGCTAATGGAATGTTGGATTTAATGCCTCACTTGGGTTTGTTCTTCCAAAAGTAAGATTATTATCGTTAGGTGTGCGAGTTTAAATCAAGTAGTTTCACTCATTCTAATTACCTATAGTGTATAGCATAGTTGAGGTGAAAACCCATTAAGTTCAAAAACATAAGAACCAAAATAGTATGGTTTAGCAAATGGTATGTACCTTAACCATCTATCCTTCTCATTCAAGGGAGCTCATAGTTTAGCATATGGTGTGTACCTTAACCATGCTTTGATAATTAATCTAACTTATAATATTAGTGATCAAGCAATAAAATAAATTAAATCATTGCAAATAACATCATGAATGAAACAAGATCATATAGCATTAATAATATCCAACAATCCATAACAAAGAGTGTCAAAAAGGGTTATATCTTTGCCTTATAAAAAGAGATTGAGTTCGTAAGCGAAAATAAAACCACTCGCTTAGACAGGATGACAATAATGAAGAACATCTTCCCTTTTTTTTCTTGCTTACTTGCAATCCGTTCTTCTTCTCTATGAGAAATCTCCTAGAAAGATGGCTTGAAACCCTAGAATCTCTAAAAACTAAAGTGAGAAGAACCCTTAAAAAACCCTAAGTTTTTTCTTAAAAAGCCCTGAGATACACACTATAGAAAATATTTACAAAACATGGTCTGCCATTGGCACCGGCTGGTTGTCTTGCTCCTATGTTGATTCTTTTGTTCCTTTATAGCTAATTTCTTCTCCATCCTTTGAGCTTCTTCTTTTCGTTCTTTTTTTACTTGTTTTCCACCTTCAAGACACCTAGAAAATCCAAAAAACATGCATTAAAATCATCTAAAAGAGATAAGGATTTGCAAATAACTAAGCTTAAACATGTGTAATATAAGTAAATGAAATTTACTCATAAAATACCCCTAAACTTACTTCATTGCTTTTCCTCAAGTAAAATAGAAATTTGAACTTATGAATCAGTTAAGATAATCTCTCTCAATCAATCTGTAACATGCCAAACAAATTACACATGTACATATAATTCCAAAATCATTCAAGACACCTACCAAGTAATCTCATGAAACTCATGCTTCATTAATCCTTTCATGAAGTGAAAATATATGTGTGTGTAATGTCAATTTCATGCTACATGCATACTTTTCAGTCAACAATATGCAAACCAGTGATTTAATGATTTTCACAAAATACTCCATAAGTTTGCTTTTCATGATCCCTCTCCACTAATGTAGATGACTCTGTTCACTTGGATTAATAGGTCCTTGTTAACCTTTTAATGGGGCCTTGGGTTTGGCTAACAAAGAAATAAAATAAGGATTCACAAAGTAAGAGATCATAATGGAATTTAATATGAATGTTCACTCTCTTAATTTTTTTTTCATTGGGGGTTGTTTTTTCTATTTTATTTTTATTATTATGGGCTTTGTTACTATTATACCCCCAAACTTATTTTCTGTCAAGTTCATTGGGATGTGATCTCCTCTATTATGGTCTAAATTACTACCACACTCCCAAATTTATTTTCTATTAAGTTCATGGAGATGTGGTTCCCCTAGTTAAAAGATGATTCCTTACTCATTCTTTTTTTCCCCTTTTTCTTTCTCTTTCGGCATTCTTCTTTTTAATTCCCCCTAAACTTAATTTCTTTTGCTTTACTCATACCTCTCTAACAACCATATGTATAAAATATATTTTTTATTGGTCAAGTATTGTTTCTCAATCTAAAAAAATCTAGATGATGAAGCTAAAGAAAGAAAATCAAATAGTGGTCTTTAGATGCATTGTATATGACATTCTTTCATGAAGGTTCAAAGGGGATACTAGTGACATGAATGTACTAGGTTGGCTTTGAAAGTCTCAAACTGATCCCAAAAAATTATCTAAATCACTTCTAGGTAAACATGTAATCTAGGATTTTGCCTTGAGTAATAATTAAACAAGTTATAGAATATTTGTGTTAACCAAAATAAGTCACAGAATTCACAACTCTATCAACTCATCAACATATACTTTCCATGATCATAACATAATCTGCTCAATGAAATTTTCATCAATCATGAAAAAGAAGGACTTATCATAAGAATCATTAAATCACGAGGTAACATTGATCCTTTCTTCTAAATCATGTGCAATGGTAATCAAAAACTCAACATATGTTACTAATCATCAGGAGAGAATCCATCCTATTCAATTTTAGCATGTTAGCATAGTTGCTCTTGGATTTTCTTTAGCTAACTCAACATAAAAATTTAAAAATAACACATAAGCAACTCTAAACTAGTGAAACCAACTAAACACATGACACACAAACTAAATAAACTGCAACAATGCCCAAACTTAGATAAAGACATCCATAAACACAAATAAAATGCTAAACACCTCTAAACTTATTCATAACATTATCCTCAATGTAGAATAAAGCGATGAAAAATAAGAACTTCCCTGAAATGGATGAATCACTCATCTGAGCTGTCATCTTGTGCCTAATTTGAATCTTCATCTGGTACATCAGAAAGTGGAGGTGGAGGTGGGAAGACAGTGGAGCTATCGCCAGATGATATGTTGTGGCTCTTGAGCATGGCAATAAGGGCATTGTTGTGATCTACCATATACTTGTACATCTTTCGATGGTCCTTAATCATTTTCCTTGTATAACATTGAACACCCATGAGCCAAGTTTAGAGATCAGCAAGGAAAGATTCTTTAGAAGAAGATCCTCTTATGGGTCTTTGCTGCAGAGAGCTAGGTGGTGAAGATGAAGGATTTGCCCTTGCATTTCTATGCATTGTCTTCTCAGATGCATCTATTCACTGAAAGAGGTTGTTAAAGTTCCTCTTGAGCAGAGGTAGGAACTCTAACCATGAGACACAACTGGTGGATGAGTGAAGGGTGTCCCAATCCACTAGTGAGCCTCCCAGTGATGAAAGAGATGATAGAGGGCTCAATCACTTGGCACACATTAATAAAAAACCTATCTGAATGGCATAGTTGAGAACAGCTCGCTCCCTTGTAACATCAGACACATGGTTGGAAGGTAACAATTTTGCTGAAATGAAATAATGTCATGCCTTGCTTGTTGCATCCAACTGCTGATGGGTCAAATTATAATTCCTCACAAGTGTATAGACGTATAGCAATATAGTCTGCAAATGCAAGGGTCAATCCCACAGAGAATGGTAAACCAACTTAATTAATCTTATTACTATGTATACAACTAAACAAACTTGGAATAAGGTTTGTTATAATTTTTAGAAACTTAAAAGAATGAAAGTAATTAAATAACTAAAGATAGTGCAGAAAGATTAATAAGATGAAGAAGTCTTGGGATCGATTTCACCATAAGATGATAATTCTTTGCCAATGGAATGTTAAATTTAATGCCTCACTTGGGTTCATTTTTACAAAAGTAAGATTATTACCATTAGGTGTGTGGGTTTAAATCAAATGCTTTCACTCATTCCAATTACCTATGGTGTGTAGTATAATTGAGGTGAAAACCCATTAAGTTCAAGAACATAAAAACCAAAATAGAATAGTTTAGCATATGGTGTGTACCATCTATCTTTCTCATTCAAGGGAGCTCATAGTTTAGCATATGATGTGTACCATCTATCTTTCTCATTCAAGGGAGCTCATAGTTTAGCATATGGTGTGTACCTTAACCATGCTTTGATAAATAATCTAACTCATAGTAATGGTGATTAAGTAATAAAATAAATTAAATTATTGCAAACAACGTCATGAATGAAACAATATCATCTAGCATTAATAATATCCGATAATCCATAAAAAAGAGTATCAAATAGGGCTATATTTTCACCCCAGGAAAAGAGATTTAGTTCATAATAGAAAATAAAACAACTCCCTGAGACGGGATGATAATAATGAAGAACATCTTCTCGCTTTCTTCTTTCTTACTTGCAATCCCTTCTTCTTTACAAGAAATCTTATGAAAAACAACTCTAAACCCTAGAGAGAAACTCAAAGAAAAAGAGGTGGGAAGAACCTCTCAAAAGCCCTAAGTTTTTCCTTAAAAAGCCCAAAAAATATGCAATTGCAAAAAAGTCCACAATCGGCCTACTGCTTGGCGGTGATGTCTAGTTCTAGCACCAGCAGTGCCAAGTGGGGGCCCAGCAGTGCCAGCTATTTACCTTGGTCCGTGTCACTTTTTCACTCCATCTTTGTAGCTGCTTCCTTTCCAATCTTGAGTTTCTTCTTTTTCATTCTTTTTCTCTTCTTTTTCCATCTTCAGGGCACCTATAAAATCCAATAAATACACATTAAATTGATCTAAATGAGACAATGATTTGCAAATAAATAAGCTTAAACGTGTAATATACGTGTATGAAATTCACTTATTAAATACCCTCAAACTTACTTAATTGCTCTTCCTCAAGCAAATTAGAAATTTGAACTCATGAATCAGTTAGGATAATTTCTCTCAATCAATCAGTAACATGACAAATAAATTACACATGTACGTATAATTCAGAAATCGTTCAAGAGACTTACTAAGTAATCTCATAAAATTCATGCTTCATCAATCCTTTCATGAAGTGAAAATGTATGTGTGTGTGTGTGTATAATATCAATTACATGCTACATGTATGCTTTTCAGTCAATAATGTGCAAACTAGTGATTCTAATGGTCTTCACAAAATACTCCATAGGCTTGCTTTTTATAATCCCTCTCCACTAATGTAGATGACTCTATTCACTTCGATGAATAGGTCTTTATTAAGCTTGTAATGGAGCCTTAGGTTTAGCTAATAAAGAAAAGAAATAAGGATTCACAAAGTAAGAAATCATAATGGAATTACATATGAGTGTTTACTCTCTTAAGAAAATTTTTTTATTTAAGGTTTTTTCTATTTTATTTTTATTACTATGGGCTTTATTACTATCATACCCTCAAACTTATTTTCTATCAAGTTCCTTGGTATGTGATCCCTCCTATTATGGTCTATATTACTACCACACCCCACAACATGTTTTCTATTGAGTTCATGGAGATGTGTTCCTCCATTTAAAAGAGGATTCCTTACTAATTCTTTTCTTTTTGTCCTTTTTCTTCTTCTTTTGACATTCTTCTTTTCAATTCCCCCCAAAACTTAATTTCTTTTGCTTCACTCATACCTCTCTAACAACCATATGAATAGAATATGTCTCTTATAGTTCAAGCATAGTTTTTTAGGCTAAAAAGGATTTGATGATGAGTCTAAAGAAAGAAAGTTGAATGATGGTTTTTCACATGCTTTATATATGCCATTCTCTCATAAGGCTTAATGGGGACACTAGTGACATGAATGTACTAGATTCGCTTGAAAGGTTCAAATTGATCAAAAAATTGCCAAATCACTTCCAATTAAACATATAATCTAGGATTTCACCTTGAGGGATAATCAAACAAGTTCTAGAATGCTTGTGTAAACCCAAAATAAGTCACTAAATTCACAACTCTATCAACTGGTCAACATACACTTTGCATGATCATAAGATAATGTGCTCAATAAAATTTTCATTAGTCATGAAAAAGAAGGACTTATCATAAGAATTATTAAATCACAAGGTAGTATGCATCCTTTCTTCTAAATCATGTGCAATGGTAATCACAAACTCAGCATAAGTTACTGATCATCAAGAGAGAATCCATCCTATTCAGTTTTAGTATGTTAACACAGTTGATCTTAGATTTCTTTTAGCTAAGTCAACATTAAAATTTAAATATAACACATAAGCAACTCCAACTAACCAACCCAACTAAACACATGACACACAAACTAAGTAAACTGCAACAACCCCCAAACTTAGATAAAAAATATCCCTAAACACAAATAAAAGCTAAACACTCCCAAACTTAAACACAACATTGTCCTCAATCTTGAATAAAGCATTAGAAAATGAGGACTTCCATGAAATGGATTACTCGTCGGAGCTATCATCTTTTGCCCAACTTGAATCTTCGTCTGGTACGTCATGAAGTGTAGGTGGAGGTGGGAAGATAATGAAGTTGTTATCTCTCTCTCTTTCTCTCTCTCTCTCTCTCAGATAGTCATGGCGTAGGAAGCGCCCACTCGCTATCTCCTTTCTCCTCCTTGTGGTTTTCCAGCACTGGAGGCACTTGAATGCTTCCTTGAAGCTGCCTTTTCATATTGTATCATCACCTATTTGATCTCCTTGTTTAAAATTGTTACTTAGGCCTTTACCCTGTCAAACATGAAACAAAAATGCATTAAGTAAAGTAGATAGGAAGAATGATAATGTAATCTATCAACCTAATGATTAGAGCAAGATTATTTTAACTAATGCAACTATGTCTAAGAAATTGAAATAACTAGAAGATAAAATAACTTGGGTTGCCTCCCAAGAAGTGCTTTATTTAACATCTGAGCAAGATGAACTCCTTTCTTCTACAAAATTTTCAATTTCCCACACTTCATTCAGTTTCCTTGGCATTTCCTCTCTACTATATTTCTTCACACAATGTCCACTAACTTTGAAAGTGCTTCTGTCTTTTGGATTCTTCAGTTCAACTGCTCCATGAGGAAACACTTTTGTGACATGTAATGGACCGACCCAACGTGACATCAGTTTTCTTGGAAAGAAATGCAAACATGAGTCATAAAGCAAAACATCCATCCCAGGCTCAATATACCATTTATTAATGACTTCATCATAATATTTCTTGGTTTGCTTTATGAATGACTCAATGTGAGCCTCATTCCTCAGCTCCTCAAGTTCTTGAAGCTGAAGTTTCCTTTACTCTCTTACCTTTTCCATATCATAATTTAGATGTTTAATAGCCCAATAGGCCTTATGGTCCAACTCAAAAGGCAAATGGCAAGCTTTTTTAAAAACAAGTCTATATGAACTCATTCTAATTGGGGTCTTGATAGCAGTCCTGTAAGCCCACAAAGTATCATTCAGCTTCATTGCCTAGTCTTTCCTTGAAGTGTTCACAATCCTTTCCAAAATTGCTTTTATTTATCTATTGTTGACTTCTACCTACCCCATGATAAGGTGTTGCAACCCTGTCAATGATATTGTACTTTTTCAATAGAGTTGTAAAACTTTTATTACAGAAATGAGTTCCTCTATCGCTAATGATAGCTCTTGGAGTGCCAAACCTAGAAAAAATCCTGTCTTTTAAAAATCTCAACACAACGTTAGCATCATTAGTTTTAGTGGTCATAGCTTCAATCCATTTGGACACATAATCTACAACAAGCAAAATATACTAGTTCCCATTGGATGGTGGGAACGGACCCATGAAATCAATGCCCCATTCATCAAAAATTTCAATGATAAGGTTACTTGTAAGTGGCATATCATCCCTTTTTTCAATTTTTCCTGTCCTTGGGCATCTGTTACACATAGCACAAAAAGCATGAGCATCCTTAAAAATTGTTGGCCAATAAAATCCATATTGAAAGATTTTGAGAGCAGTTTTCTTCCCTCTAAAATGCCCTCCACAACTAAATGTGTGGCAATGTCTTAGAATACTCTGGTGCTCATCTTTCAGAATGCAACACCTAATGATTTGGTTTGAGCATATTTTGAACAGGACTGGGTCATACTAGAAATAATGCTTTGCCATTGACAGCTGTTTTCTTCTTCCCTGTGAATTTAATAGAGGATTAAAAATTCCTTTAACCAAGTAATTTACAATATCAACATACCAAGGTTCACTCTCCTTTACATAATATAATTGCTCGTCAGGAAAGATCTCATTGATAGGAATCTTTTTCTTTTCTCTTTCTTGCTCAAATTCAGTCCTTCCACCAATCTAGATAAATGATCTGCTATAACATTTTCATAGCCCTTCTTGTCCTTAATTGTCAGATCAAAATCTTACAACAATAGAATCCACCTGATTAACTTGGGCTTGCCATCTTTCTTTGCTAGAAAAGATCTCAGTGCAACATGATCTAAATACACAATTACCTTTGAACCAATCAAGTAAGAACAAAATTTTTCCAAAGAAAACACAATAGCAAGCAATTCTTTTTTAGTGGTAAAATAATTTAATTGTGCTTCATTTAGAGTCCTACTCACATAATGAATAACATGAGGTAATTTATCTACTCTCTATCCTAAGACAACACCAATATCAAAGTCTAAAGTATCTCACATGAGTTCAAATGGAAGAGACCAATTTGGAATTGTTAGAATAGAAGCCGATGTCAATTTTTCTTTCAAGGTATTAAAGGCTACAAGGCACTCCTCATCAAAATAGAAAGTGACATCCTTAGCCAGTTGGTTACAAAGTGGTCTAGAAATTTTTGAGAAATCTTTAATAAATTATTGGTAAAAACTTGCATGACTAAGAAAGCTTCTAATTCCTTTGATCAAAATTGGTGGCAACAACTTTGTAATCAACTCAATTTTTGCCTTATCTACCTCAATGCCTTTATTTGAAATAATGTGCCTAAGTACAATTCTCTATTTTAATAAAAAGTAACACTTCTCCCAACTTAGTGTCCAATTCATGTCCATATGTCTTTTAAGCACCAAACTCAAGTTATGAAGGTAGTCATCAAATGAGTCTCCAAAAACAGAATAATCATCCATAAACACCTTAATAAAATTTTCAATCATGTTAAAAAAGATGGACATCATACACCTTTGAAAGTCACAGTGGCATTGCATAAATCAAACGGCATCCTCTGGTACGCAAAAGTTTCGAATGGGCAGGTAAGAGTCATTTTATCATGGTCCTTTAGGACAATTGAAATTTGATTATAACCTAAAAAATCATTCGAAAAATAGTAGTAAGAATTATCTGCCAACCTTTCAAGCATCTAATTAATAAAAGGAAGGGGAAAGTGATCTGTTCTTATGACTGTATTGATTTTCCTATAGTCAATGCACATTCGCCATTCTTTAACCATTCGCATTGGCACCAACTCATTCTTGTCATTTTTTACAATAGAAATATTACACTTCTTTGGCACTAAATGCACTGGACTTACGTCTTTGCTGTCAGAATTGGATAGATAACACCTGCATCCAACAATTGATCACCTCTACTCTGAAAGCTTCCTTCATATGTGGGTTAAGTCTCCTCTAAGGTTCTCAAGAAGATTTTGCATCTCTTCTAACAAAATGTTTTGCATGCACATAGTGGGGCTAATTCCCTTGATATTTGCTAAGGTCCACCCTATAGCCCCTTTATGCTCTTTTCATACATCCATTAGCTTAATTTCTTCATCAATAGACAAGTGATAAGTAATAATCACTGGAAAAGTATTATTTTCACCTAAAAATACATACTTTAAGTTGTAAGGTAATTGCTTCAATTTCAGTTTAGGTGATGTAAAAGATGATTTTTCTACTTTTGGGTTCACATGTGATAACCCTTCATTGGTACCTTCTCGCACTTTGACTTGTTTTGCGTTATCAAGTTTAGCTTTCAAATGCATTATTTCTTCATCCTCCTCTGGTCCATTTGAAGTTAGCACAAAGTTTAGCTTATCAGTTGTCTCCTCTTGCACAAAAATTGATAAAATAAGTGAGTCCAATTCATTAACTTAAAAACATCCATTGGGATATGAAGGTAGTGATAAAGAATTATAAAAAGCAAAATTCCATAGTTTCATCTAAAAATGCACATCTATGATTATCTTAGGGGTTGCCATGAAAGGGCATCCTAGAAGACTAGGAACTTCCCTTTCTGGTATCATTTCTCTTTCCATGTCAAGAATAACAACATCTGCAAGAATAATCAGTTTATCAATCTACGTAAGAATGTCCTCTACAATGCCTCTAGGATATTTAACTAATCTGTCTATAAGCTGTAGAGACATTGTAGTGTTTTCAATTCTCCTAATCCTAATTGCATATAAATAGAATAAGGCATCAAATTAATGCTTGCACTTGAGTCTAGCATTGCCTTTACCTTATTTATTCCTCCAACAGTAATTGAGATATTGAAACTACCTAGATCCTTGAGTTTTGGGGGATGATTTGTTTGTAAAACTGCACTGGCTACCTCTGAAACTAGAACTTTCTCATGTGGTTTATACTTAGGCTGCCTTATGTTTAAATCCATCAAAAATTTAGCATAAGCAGGCATAATTTTTATCATATCAAGCAAAGGCAAATTGACATTAACCTTGGAAAGGATATTATAAATGTTAGAAAAAGATTTATCAAATTTACTCTACATTAGCCTTCTAAGAAAAGGTACAGGAGGATCATATGGTGGGGGTGCTTTGTAGTTAATAGGAGGGTCAACTACTAGAAGCACTGCTTTCTTTGGATGTCTTTACTACTCAATATTTCTCTTATCTTTCTCCATTCTTATAGAATCAATTGAATTATTAATTTCTTCACCAACCTAATTATCAATTACCTTTCCAATTCTTAGTGTTGTTAGGGCTTTTGCTTACTTTAGTTAGCTAGGCAACTTCCCATTTCTTTCACTCTATATTGTTTCTACAATTTCTCCTAACCGAGTTTCCATCTTTTTCATGGATGCCTCCATGTTATGGAACCTAGAATCAATGTTTTTGAATTTAGCTAAATGATTTTGTAGCTCAATTTTATTGCTTAGATGAAACTCTAAGCGTAGGGTTTTTTTGTTGAGGTTGAAGCGAGGTTCCAGTTAGATTTTGATTTCTTTCATTATTCTAAGAAACGTTAGGATGATTCCTCCAACTAGGATTGTAGATGTTTGAGTCTAGATCATTCGGTGGCCTTTTGTTGTAAACGTTTATTGCGTTGGATTACTCAGCATCACATACAAAATATTCATTCAAAGGGCAAACATTAGGTGAATGTCCAAAATTACCACAAAGAGAACAAACCTCTGTAGGAGCATGTTATGATTGCTTCAATTTTACCATCATTGAGCACATTGCCTTCATTTGCTTAGCCACCTCTGACATCAGCATGGATAGATCAAAATTAGTATTTACTTCATAAAGTCCCCTAGATCTACCTTTTACACTCTTTTGTTGGAAATTTTCTCCCAACATATCATAAAGTTTATAAGTTTCTTCCAGAGTCTTCTCTCCCATGGCTCCACCTATAGCATTATCAACCAACGCTTAGCATGGTTATGTCTATCCATCACAAGCAACACCGGTGGATATCTATGATGAGGACATTGAACTAAAATTGCTTTAAACCTTTCTCGTGATTCATGGAAAGCTTCACCATCCATCTGAGCAAAAGTAGCTATTTTGCTTTTCAATTCAGCAGTTTTTGCATGAGAGTAAAATTTTCCAATAAACTTATTGTAAACTGCTCCCCAAGTTGTCAATGAGCCAAGAGCTACTATCATGAACCAAGTCTTGGCTACATCTTTCAAAGTGTATGGGAAGCATCTCATACACAACTGAGCTTTATTTAGCCCTTACAATGGGAATGTTTGGATGGTTGCATAGAAATTACCCATGAAAGTCAATGGATCCTCTGAAGATAGCCCATGAAA
>JAYJMB010050883.1:0-29210 GCA_036873735.1 Pouteria campechiana
GTTCATTCCAAAGGAGACCAGTCCCGGTCATGACGTTCCGTTCGCATTCCGTTTCTTCCTCATTATTTACTGTGCCTGATCTGACTTCTTGAGCGCGTTCTCTGGACCGTTCAAACACCAACTAACTCTTAGTTTTTCAAAATGAATGTACAATAATAATGCCTCTTATCTAGGCTAACATATATGAAAACTAAAGCTTAATTGAAAGAACAGAGTAAGCAATGAGATCAGATTCAAACTCCTCTTGAAGCTTATTTAGATCTGATGTTGAGAAAGATTTGAATGCTTTGGCAATGATCGTAGCAGCTGGAGTTGAGTAATGAAAGGTTGTGAATACTCTCTTCTTAATCAAAATAATTTTTCATGTAATCTCTCAATTATTTTTTATGTCATCTTAATCCTCTTTATATAAGATTTGAAATTTTAGCTATAGCAACCTTTGGCACCATTTTCAAATTAGTTAAACAGGTTTGGTGATGAATTTTATAACTATTCAGAGTTCTGTAGAACTTCTATAGTTAGTAAATTTTTGGCAGTATTCTCTTCAAAATTTCTATCCATTGTCTTATTCTTCAACGATTATCTTTGAGTCTTCTAAAGAACTTCTGAGTATCTTTTGGTTCACTTATGAAGCTTATTTTTTACTTCTATATATCTTCATTTAATCATGTTGAATCAAACATGTCTCTGATATTTCTTCCGACTTGATTTTGCATGATTTCTTCACTACTTCTTTGTACCATGATAGGTTTTGCATTACTTTTACATAATACTATTTTGCTTCTGCATTATATCTGTTACTCCAAAAATTCTTCTGATATGGTTCTGATCACTTGATGTAATTCCTTCTGTCTTAGTTTTGCGTGACCGAACATTTTCTGTATTACTTCTGAGTAATACCATGGGGTTCTACGATGCTTCTATGCAGTGTTATTGAATTCTTTATTATTTTTGAGTAACATTATGACATTTCTACATTACTTTTATGTTGTGTGATAATGTTCTACTTTGCTTCTGTATAATAAGATAGTCCTTCTAAATTGCTTCTATGCAGCGTTGTATTATTTCTAACTTGTTTCTGATGCATCATTGTGTTGCTTCTAACTTGCTTCTATGCATCTTCTGTTATTCTTCTGATGTTTGATATTATTCTATTTTGATTTTTAAGAAGTTCTAAAATACTTTTGGTCTGGTTTAGACTGTCTTCTGAGTGATTATGAGTTCCACATTTTATTTCTGAAACATTTCTACGTTACTTCTTATTGATTTCTGATTTCTTCTTAACTTTTGATTTTTCATACCAAGCCTCCAAGAAAGTTCTAAAGTGACTTTTAAACATCCTTTTACTTGAGCATTCCTTTCTTACTTTTCTTAATCTTTTTTTATATTAATACTGCAACACTTGAAAAGTAATTTGTTAATACCTTAATTCTTCACTAATATGTTTGTTCATCATCAAGACTAATTTGTTTAATCTCATTCATCATTAAAATCAAGCTTAGTAAAGGGGTTTAACATGTAACATATGTATAATATCACTGGTTATGTTGATATTGTTGGTTCACAGTAACTATAACGACCAATACCAAATAATTACCTAAAAAAATAAAGAACATTTATATGGCATCATCTTTTTAGGTATTTTGTTTGATTAGTAAATACTGCCAATAAGAAGGATTTCTTCTAGGGGCTGTTTAGTTGGGGATAAAGAAATGGAAAGTTTCTTTTTATTCGCCAAGTTCTTTTTATTTTTATTTTTTTATTGGTTCATGAATTTAGACACTAAACATTTTAGGCTTTCTATTTTTCTCCTTTGAATCCTAGATTGAATTTTGGAGACTTTTTAAGGTCTTAAATTTGTTAGCAAATGGGTTTACATGCATCTTTTCTTTTCTTCGAATATTTTGACTTGAGACCTCATAGAAAAGAAAGGTGAGGTTGACAGGATATTGATTACATTTGAAGAAACTTTCTGTGAAAAATAAGTGGGCTTTTCATTTGTACTCACTCATTAGATATATTTTCACAGAAATTCTACAAAATGTCAGTGCCTATTTCATTCAAACTCTTAGAAAAGAGATTTTGGATGCAGATTTTATCAAAAAGCATGCTTTTTATTGAGATAAAATAAATTCTGTAATGTCTTTTACTTTTTTATTTGTTTCTAAAAGTTTATATTTTGAATTGTAGGCTTGGAAGGAAATGGCTAATTTTGGTGGTCTAGATGACAGGGCAAAAGCGAGAATTCATGAAAGTCTTGATGAACTTGCAACTGAATTGGTTGCTTATGTTGCAAATTTGTTGGAGTTATCAGTGAAAGAATGAGGATTTTTCAATATAGCTTTATCTAGTGGATCTCTCGTCAGTTTGCTGGGGTATATATATTTTTTTCCATGTCATTTGCATTATTCTTAGCCTATAATAGTTGAATCTTTCAATGAAACAGGAAACTTTGTGAGGCTACTTACGATCCTCTCCAGTTTTGATAAGGGGCTTAGACTAATATCAGGTTAGTTTCAAGAGTCACTTTGCCCACTTTATTTTACCTTTGTTGTGTATTTTTTTCTCTTTTTTGTGTCTGGATTGCTATATGTTGATTAATTAGTGGAACAATGCACTTATATAGCTAATTTTATGGGTAAATGTGGTACTTTATGATGGATTTTTGGTGCATTGCTAAGATTGGTGATGTAATGCAATTGGTAGCGTGATGCATGTTGCTTATTGATTATTTTGTTTGTAGGAATCTGGACTTACAGTAGCTGTAGGTTGTGGTCCTTATGGCTTTGGTGTGATTGTTCAATTTTTGGGGGATTCCTATGCTTTGTGATAAATTATAGTTAGCCTAATTGGAATGTATAGTTATTCATTTGTTTGATTTATTGTCAACTGTGAAGGACCTGCAAAATTCATATGAGAAATTTTTTTTGTAAATAGGCTAATGAAATACTCTACATAAATCACTTTACGACAAAACAAACTCTATCGCATAATTCATTCTCCTTTGAATATATCTAGGTGGTTTTTGTGTTGGATAGATAAGAAATTTCTATCATTAATGGCGGGTGAAACAATATAAAAGCCAATTGAATAACCATGATCATAAGACGGCCACTTGCACTATGGTACTTGGATTAAATGGCAAATTTGTGTTTTTGTTAAAGAGGAGAAATTATGGACACGTTGAATTGTGAAATAATATTAGAGCTTCACTTGAACATCTAACCGATAAGATGTTCACCTTGCTAGGTACCCTTCCAGAAACCAAAAATACATGGGTAATTGGAAATAAATGGCCACAATCATGAATTTAAGGAAGAAAACAATTGTATCCACTGTCATCTTTATCAAAAGCATGAAAAACCCTATACAAATTTTGATTAGGCATTGTTACATGTTGTAGTCACTAGACAGCAAGCTATTAGCTACTCTCCTCCTTGCTGCCACTCCAAACTCTTGTCTCCAAAGCAGAGAAGCATTAATAGCTAAAGATTTGGACCATGATTTAGGAATATTTGAATTAATTTCTAATAGGTCATTTAAAGGTACAAACATTGCTTTTATTTTCCCTTTCTAATATTGAGCTTTAAATATCCTAAATTACTTTACTGCTAGGTATTATGCTACTTGGCTAGCTGAAATCTTTATTCCCTTTATGTTACGTAGGCATTATGCTACTTTCTAATATTTAGCTTGAAATATCCACTTAGGCTTATGTTATTTGGGATCATAGCATGAAATCTAGTGTAATATGAATTTTATTTTCTTTGAAAATGAATATACATGTGTTAATTCAGAAGCTATAAATTTTTATTTTCATAATATAAAGTGAACATTAAGCCATTGTGAAATGTAAATCCAAAATGAATGTTGATTGGAAATGTAATATGCTCTTGACCTTTCATTGGGATGGGGGTTGGGAGGCAATGGCTGAATGGTTTCTTGGCTCAAAACCTAAATAACATAGCTAGATTTATGTATATTAATATTTTTGTTTACATACATCTAGTATTCATGTTATTGGATTTGGATATAGCAATAAATGGCATGGCTTGGGGAATGAATCTATTTTTGTGTTCTTGTTGGTGGATGTGGGTAGTGATATCCAGCATACATCATTAGATTGTCCAAAACGCAGGCTCAAATTGTCTTTCTTGATGTTAGCTTACATTTAGCCACCTTTGCTTTGCTTGCCTTTAAAATATAAATTAGCTTTATTTCTTTTCAGATGGATTTGAATGGTTTGCTTAAAACTAGTTAGACTAATGGATTGATTAAAAAATGTTTCTCTTGAAAAGGCTTCATATATTAACTTGGGACAAAGCTATGTACTATTTGTGGTTATGTTAAATCATGTAACTAATATTTACATCTATAGAATTACATTTTGCATAAAGTCATATTGCATAGGTCATTTGCTTTCTACTCTATAAAATTTTCATTTTGCATAAATTTTCAAGCAGCCAAATAGGTTCTATTTTCATGCTCCACTTATCTCTTTCTCCATTAAACAAAGCATTGACTTGGGCGTCTCCCTTCAACAATCTAAATAAAGCAGACCTGAAATTCGACATTATTTTTTCAACATTAATCTAGGATCTACTTGAAGGTGACATGTTTTGTGTCAATCACCACTGCAACATCTATTGAAAACTTTAAAATGCATTTCTACATTTTTTTAGCTTTTGTTTGAGATTCTTTTTGGCTATCTTTCTCAATAATTAAAATTGTTTCATATTAGAACAAGTTAATTAATAGATGAGAACTAGGTATCTCTGCATTTGGTGTAGACTGATCGAAACTTGATCAATGCAATTCATAACAAACATAAAGTTCATCAATTTTGTAGGTTCTAGTTTCTAAAGTCTTTCAACTTAGCACTTACTTTATTTTAAAATTAAAGTTAAGAAATTACACACATGGACTCCAATAGCATTTGTGGTGAGAATGGTTCTCTATATATTCCTAAAATTGAATGCTTCAGCTGAAATATACAAAATTTGTGGTTTGCATATAAACAAGGGAAGTAAAACCATTCAACATTGGTTCTGGGCAGAAGCAAATGATGCTTTATACATTGTCTTTGGGCATTGCATCAAAGGATGCTTTAAAAACTGCACCGAACATATGAATATATTTTATACTTTCCATTCTTGTTTTTTCCCTTTTTAACCTTTCTTTTCTGCTTCCTTGCTTTCAATCAACACAATTTATCATGTGTATCCTCCCATGAAAAGACGTCATCGTAATTCAATGTGGAAATTGCATGAATGCCGTTTGATGTGAAATCTTGGATTTTATTGCTTGAACTATTAAAATACAAAATACACTTTTTATTTGATAAGGAACCATGCATTCTACGGGCTTAAATCAATATTAGTTTATATATTTGAATTCATGCTAAGCTCCTAGAAAACATTAAAAACAAATCAATCACTGAACAAATGTGAGGTTGTTCTTTCTCTAAATTGATGAAACAAGCTACTCTCTACCACTGCTTCTAGAATTAGATTCTCTACACTTAAGTTTCATACCCATCAACGTCATCAGAGGAAGCTATAGTTGGCCGGTAGTCATAAAAGCTAAAAATTAAGTATTCTTTTCATCATCTACTTGGTTGTGAAGGATTTACTTTGAATAGGGTGATCAAGCATATGCAAACTCTGTTGGCAGTGTCTAATCATGTAAGCAAAAACTTGTTATCAAAATCTTGCTATCATGTTTACAAAATCACCAAACAACGAAATGATTCAATTAAATATCCTGTGAATCTCAAACTATAGTTCAAATGTAAAAAACCTCAGCATATAAACCTTTATCATTGTGCATTAATTTATTTGTTAGATGCAGTGTTAATTAATGTTTGCTTGTAATTCTCTAAACAATTTTTTCCTAGTTATTTATATATTCAAATATATTTACTTGCAAATAGAAGAATGAACCTTTCTCCATTGTTGTTACTGTGATTTACAATAATAAAAAAAAGAATAATAAATGGGAGATTTGGTATGTCAAATAACTTTTATTTGATTTTTCAATTCTACAATAAAATATTTTTAAGATGCCTATTAGTTATGTATGATTTGCTTTCTAAAATGGGTGATTTAGCATGACAAATAGCTTTTATTTTTAATTCGATGCATTCCCTAAAAGAGATGAGTTGACTTAAGGCATCATGAATAAATAAAGAGTTGCGATCGAGATCTATTAGTCTACCATAGAATGCTATAGACGGCTATTTAAAATAGGGACAAAAAATAGTAAATGAAAAATAGTGAAAAATAATTCTGATTGTATGCGGTAGAAATGATCAATAATACTAGTTTATATGCAAATTGTAGAGATGACAGTTAGCCTTTTATATTCATACTTTTACATATCATTGTGCACTTATAGGAATTTTGTTGTCATTTTTGGACAGGGCCCTTGGAATTGTAGCTTCAACAAGCATTGGGAACAAGAGCACTGACATCTGATCATAGAACACCGTTGTTCAAATTTATCTAAAAATAGGGCATTTAGAACTTTTTATTTTAACAACTAAGATATGACAATTTGATTGGATGTTGGAACTATTATGAATGGATTTGAATCCTTATGTTGTAATGGATAATAGATTGGAAATTATGGATTATACGATTGATTATAATTATGTAAATTTGGGTGTATGCCAATATTTGAATAGGCAAATTTTTGTGTATTCTTCATTTGCATTTGATTTTAAATTAATAGAATAGGTGAATTGCAATGGTGCAACTTAGTTGCTATTTGATGGAACACGGTATTAGAATTTGCAATGAAATTTATTATTTTTTGCAAGGAATATATTCATGCCTAGAATCTGGATTGAAATTAAGATTAGATTTATTGCAACCATACTTTATCGTTGAGATATAAACCGTATTTTAGATACTTCATCATTGAGATATAAACCCTTATTTTAGGTGAATAATTATTATTGCAAATTGAACTTCTTATAATGTATTCGTTAGTTGCAATAAACCTAATGTTGCGACAATTTGAGTTTTCATTTTCTATACACTTTCCCCACAACTGTGTTGGAGCCAACCTTCAACGAAATTTTAGCATTGCAAATGTTGTTGAAGCAACGATATTATTTTCAATTGGAATGAAAATGCTCATTCCAAATACGGGATTTTGTTGTAGTGGCTAAAAACATCTGACTTGTAGGACGTAATTCCAAAGTTCCTGGAAAACAAATCAGGTGCAATATGGGCCATCATTCCTCTTGCAACAATCTTGGTCACAATCATCCTTGAATCATATTTTTTCCACGCCAAAAAAAAAAGTGGACTGAAGCTTTCATCTAACAAAATATTGTGGGGCTTGATATCAAAATAAAAAATATGATATTTGCTCCCTCGATTAAGACCTCTATCTCACCAAATGACAGCTTAAAATCCAATGCTTAAACACCAACAGACAGTGCCTCATCCTTCTTAAACTTCATAGATGACTTGGAATGCTCTTGAATCTCTCTTAAGTTGTCAATCTTTTCCTTCAAAGCAACAAGAATCTCTTGTTCATGTGAAAATGAATGGCCAGCAGAGCTATAAATGCTCTTGAGTATCCTCAAGCATGTTTCTTTGCACCCATCATTTTGCTCATTCACATGAAGCAGGCCTATTGTTAGCTTGTTTTCTCCATTAGATGGTGCTGTAGTCCCCCTTCCAGATCTCCTTGGCCAAGCTACCTGCTTTTGAAGCATCTTCCTCATCGATGTGACTGAACCTTGTAGGTACTTGTTAGCCCAGTGTGAGGTCTCAAGCATCTGCAATTGGCCAACCTGCCTTCGCAATAAAGCCATCTTTCTTCAACCTTTTGTGCCACACATGTTCTACATAGTGTGGTAAATGAGTGTAATTAGGAGTGTCTACACATCCATAGACCACCATAGTAAATCACGATTCATGTGGAATGGAAAGGAAGATTAGAATTTTCTTTACAATTCCATAAAAAAATAGCTTGTGAAACAATAGGCAACAAGTGTAGCACTGCAGTACCAAAGAGGTAGCACTGCAATGCTGCAATTTCTTCATGTATGCAAATTGGGACAACAAGATCAGCGCAGCAGTACTAAGAGATCAGCGCAGCAGCGCTGCATGGGCAGTTTGTGGCCGGCATGGTCAGTGCAGAAGTGCTGTGCACGGAGCACAACAAGGCTGCATGGCATTAAAAATAATTTATATTGACAATATTTTCTATCGCGTATAACAGGAACAAGAGTAGCACTTGACTACAATGCAAATTTTTTCCAAACCATGCCTCAATTACAGCATTATAAAGAGAGTAGGGATCGCCAAAGCCTCTTTTCAAAATACATTGTCTCTCAACTATCAACTTTTGAAATCATTCAGCTGCCTTGTCACTCACAAATGTGGGTGTGCTAGAAGGGCGCAACCTATGGCATTACATGAGACTTGTTTTTCAGGTTCCACGTTGACCTCCTCACAAAATTGTTGAATTCAATGGCGGTGTAATAGGTGTGATGCTCGAACATATTGGTGTCGACTTTTCAATGATGGGGCAGCTTGAAGGTCCCCTTACATTCTTTCCACAACATCTTGCAAGGCAGATATTGATTTCCATTAATGATCTATAATCTCCTTTAACTTCTTCCCAAAATCATATAAAAGATTTAAAATCAGAGCTTATGGAAAATGTGAATTAATGAAGATGAGAAAAGATCCTCAAGCGCCATGCCAAAATCTTTTAAGCTATAAATTGAAAAATCCAACAAACTAATTCCTTCCAAACATCAACTTCAACTCCAAGCTACAGGGATCCACCAACAGGATTACAATAAAGAAATTGGAGCAAAGAGAATGGAGTAACACCTGAAATCGAGAAGTGTCCTTGCTACCACCATGACAATGGAGGAGGAGTAGGGAAGAAGATGGGATTCTTGGAAAGGAGAATGTTTGTTGAGGTTTAATTGGTGTGATCGATTGGAAGATGTTGTTTAGCTTGAGAAGGTATGGGTTTGCAAGAGAATGAAAAGGGGTAGAAGGAGAGGGGGAATAGGGTGCAAAGGTTTCAAATGGGGAGGCATGAACAGCCAAGTACATAAAAGGGGAAAGCAAGTTCTACGCCGCGGCGTAACATGTGATGTCGCAGCATGAATATTGTTGCTCACTTCTTTTCATTTTGTTGCATGTTGAAGCCACGACGTAGATGTTGGAGCCGCGACGTGAATTTTTCTAGTGTGGTTCCCTTGCTTAAATTATCCTCTCTCAGCGCCTTAAAAACCAAGGGACAATCATCCCAGAAAATCAAGATCAGCATCGATGTCGCGGCTTGGAATTCCATGTTGCAGTGTGAAAACTTCTGACTATACTTTTTTTGCCTTGAACAATCTTCGCGCCGCGGCTTGTAGTTTTGACACCGCAATTTGGAGTTCCAAGCTACGGCATGAAACTTACTTCCACCTAGAATTCTTTGCATGAACTGGACATCGTGGCTTGGCTTTCAAGGCCACGACATGGATGTTGTTGCCCTCCAAAGCTACTTCATTTGGTTGCTCTTTGCATGCAAGCCGCAGCCTAGAGTTATGAGGTCGCGACTTGGAGGCTGGACGCTACGGCGTGAAACTTGCGGCCACTTGAAATTCTTTGCACGAACAGGACATCACGACGTGGATTTCCAGGTCATGACATGGATGTTGTTGTTCTCCAAAGCTACTTCATTTGGTTGCTCTTTGCATGCTTTCTTCCTTTACTTCTTGTGTTTCATCTTTCTTTCATTTTTCTCTCCTTTTCCAATCTTCAATTAAACTATAAAATTAAATAAATTTATGTGAAAATCATCTAAATCTAACAAGAATTCACAAATAACTAAGCTTAAACATATATAATATAAGTAAATAAAATTCACTTATCACCAACAAACTCATTTTAGTCCACATTAACTATTGAAGTCAAAGAAGATTGTTCGCACACCTGGAGTCACAATCTTTCCATCACCCAACCTTGAACACCAAGGGAGATGAGCTTCAATTGAAGCTTATAGAGCTTATGGTGATATGAAAGATGGATGGAGATGGACTTGGGAAAGTGAATCTTATATGCGGGACAAGGTGTGGGGTGGAGAGACATGTTTGCCTAGAAGAATGCTTGGTGGAGAGAGAGGAAAAGCAATGTTTATCTGAAGCATGGGTTGGTGTGCGGGCAAGGGCTAAGATGCACTGGCGCTACAGTGCTCATTCGAGGTGTTATCGCACCCAACTCACTGCCTCCTAATGTTGCCTGTTGCCCCTATCTGGGGCTGCAGTGCTCTATTCGGGCATTGTTGTGCCCATTTCACTACCTCCTAACACTCATCTATTTGGCGCCATAGCACTAGATCCTAGCACTACAACGCCATATTCACTGCCTCTCAAAGTAGTTTGCATAATTTTAATGTCGTAATAACTAAAAAAATAGTAGTAATTTAAGGTACACGAAGACATATCATATTAGTTGTATATATATATATATATGAAAAAATAACCACGCGCCTAATGCATTGAGGTGGAGTGGATCAAAACGGTATATTATTTTTCTCTAGTATACCCAATTCATGAAAAAAATAAACACCTTCAACAATCGGGATATAGAAGGATATAGGAGATGAAACGGGAGTATATGTCTTACATATATTTTATTAATAATATCTCTTATCAGTGACTTACTAATAGTGGACAAATTTTTGGAATTCCATTAGGTGTGGAATTTAAAAAAAAAATAATAGGGCACAACTACCAGGGTATATGTAGGTATAAAATACTTCCCTAAGTCTAGTCAAAGCCAATAAAAGCCCAAGTATGCAGCATTCCAAACGAAAGTGTTTCATAAACATGTATAAACTATAATCTACAAAAAAATATTTAAAATGAACTAGTTATTGTTGAAATATTGGAGTACAAATGAGTATAAAGTATATTGCTAGAGATAAATAACTATTTCTTAATTATATTTTTAAGAAATAATTATTTTCACCTTTTCCAAATGCTTATGTGATTTTTAGTCTATTTTAGGTAAAGAGAATAAATAAATAGTAATATTTTAGGCAGATACGGATAGATATATCATATTAGTTGGATCTATTCATCCACTCAAAAAAATTACAGAACTAATTCATTGAGATTAAATTATTCAAAATGATATATCATTTTTCACCACACATTGCCAACAAAGGAAAAAAAAGATTCGGCTTCAACATATAGTAGGATATAAGAGACACATAGGGGTAGATATATAGAATTTATTTTCTTAGGCATTCCCAACAATGGTTTGCTAATGGAAGGAAAATTTTAAGAATTTTATGGGTTGTTGAGTAGTTAGAAAAAAAATAGAATGGCATATCTCTTAGGATATATGCAAGTATAAAATAGTTTCCTAAGTCTGAGCATAAAAAAAAACTACAAGTGCAAAAATGACTAAAGCAAAACATTTCATGTGAATTTATGAATTTTATTATACCAAAAACAATTTTAAAAATTTAGGTACTATATAAATTTTGGGGTATGTGTGGGTATAAGGTATAAATCAAAAGCCAGTTGTCTGTTTCTCATTTTACATCCTAATGAAGGAATGTTATCGGCCTTTTTGAGTATTTTGTATAATTTTTATCCTATTGTACCTAAATAAATCAAAATAAATTAGGGAGGTATTAGCAAATATAATATCATAATTCAGTTTATGCATCTATGAAAAAATAAACATATGATTAATTCATCAATAGTCTATGGTTGAAAATAAAAATATGCTTTTATCTATAAACCACTATGTCCAAAAAAAAATGCCTTATGACTATTAGATATAGTAGGATATAGGAAATGAAACGGGAGTATATGTATGTAACATATTTTTCTAACATTCCCATCAATAATTTTCTGATATTAGAGGAGTTTTAGGAATTTTATGAGGTGTTAGATGTCAACATTATATTATATATATGATCTTTGATGATAACAAAACTTATATTAAGAAACCTGTATACTTAAATCCCTAACAATCATATATATGGCTATGAATTATTAAACAAGCATATAGTCTTCACTCTATGGTGTGCAAATCATAAACATTAATTAATCTGTATTATATAAATTTGCTAAATCATATTAAGCACCATGATTACTTAAGCTTTCATATTATACATTCAATAAAAATGTATATTATCCTTGCTTTTCAAAATGTTACAACCACATGAGGATAAAATACATTATGATATTATATATGCCGGCTAACAATGTAGCAAGTGCAGAAATGTTCAAGTGCAGAATAATAATTGTCTGCAACAAACTGTCACAACTATCTGCTACATTCCAAAGGAGCCGAACTAATGAAAATCGTAGAAGAAGAAGAAGAAAACAGAAGGTTTGGAGACAAGCAACAAAGAAAGTTTCTATAGATGCTTCCATGAACAAAACCATGGAAGAAAAATAAGTCTTCGAAGAAATGCTACAACGAGTTTGCATTGTCTAATAACCTCAATGAGAAAATATCAACAGACAAATGTAAAACAAGAAGTTAAAGAAGAAGTTATGATCAGAGAGCTTAAATTACGTTCGAGATATTTAGACTATTTATACTTGATTTGATCAAAGTCTGTCCAAGATAAAGCACAAGGATGAAGAAGCAACTCAATGGCTTGACAGATAAATACAGAAAGACAAAGAAGATATTATCGCACAGACAACCATACAAAAAGTTAGAAGAGTGGATCTGTCTGAGGATAAAATGATAATATGAATATAGAAGGAAGTGCAACTTCAGCTGAGCCAAAACAGACAAATAAAGATTGAAGAACCAAGGAAGTTGCTAGAATAAACCTCTTTTGTTGCTCGAAGTGTGCAGAAAAGTTAAAGAACTTTGCATAGTCTTCAAATCAAAATATTGTCTATTACAATAGACAAAGTTCAGCTAAAGCAGAAGATGATGTAGATGTTGCACTGTGAGCATAGACGAAGCTGAGAACAGATAATCTGATGCTTAGATAAAAAATGAGCTACAACAAACAAAGGTATGATCAACTACAACTCACAATAGACAAATGCAACGTGCAAGTATTCTATCCAAGACAAAGCAGAACACACTTCGTCTATCCCTTATACTAGATGAACGCCACACTTCGTTTATTCGAGCAAATTGAAGTAAGCTTCATCTGGTACCTTCAACAGATAATAAGGAATAAAAGAAGAAAATCACACTTCATCTGTTAGTACAAGACTGAGCAAACTTCATTTGTCACCCACAACAAACGATGAAGAACAAAAGAAGCGTATCTTACTTCATCTGTTCATATTAAGGGAACTATTTATCAATTGATTAGCTTATCTTCGTTAGCACCATTCAAAGTTAGTCTATTATCTTTAATAGACAAAGCAAATACACAAAGGATTGAGCAATAAACAAATCTTCTAGAGGAATTAAGAAAGACAAGAAAGTGTTTGTTTATCAATCAGTGTAACTTCATATGTGTCAAAGTTTATCTGCTACTTAAACAAGCAAATCATTCTTATGGAAGTTCAACCGATAGACAAACCTTGAAAAAATTAATCTGCAACTTACGACAGACAGATACAGACAGAAAGATGTTATGACTTGTCAAAGGAAATCAATTTGTATGACTAAGCACACAAATGACATATGTTCTTGAGTCATCATTGTGCAGACATATATTAGTCACCATTTTTTGTAACAAGCGGCACTGAAAGTTTTCCAAATCTGTGATGAGTCAAATGAGGAACACATTTATCATAAATCATCCTCCTTTCTAAACAGCGTTGCAGCAGCTTGAGACAAAACAGAAAGACCTGGACTTCAACGGCAAAAAATTCAAAAGGTCTCATTCAATGTTGCTCTCATCTCTGCACTGATCGGCTCCCATCTTCTCCAACAATCAATAATATGAAGAAGCTATTTAAGGATAAGAGGGAAGGACAATTCGGTGGTGAAGGAACCCATTTCAAATGTGGTCAATTTTATGCGAATCCTTCCACCCATGGCCAAGAGCTTAAACTATCATCTATTCTTCTTGAGCTTAAACCTTTATATCTTTATGGCCATTATCTTTACATTACAGGAAGATCTTTTTGTATTATATAGAGATGAGAGAGAAAGAGAGAAAGATCATATCTTCCCCTGTGCTTTATTGTAACACTTTGTAAAGTGTCAGTTTTCTGGTAAACTTGAAACCAGAGAGTTTGTGGTAAGCTCATGAAAACCATGTTGTAATAAATTATTGGTGAACTCAGGAAAACCTTTAAGTTTACTGGTGATCTTTAAAACTAGTGAGTTTCCTGGTGAACTCGTAAAACTAGAAGAGTGTTAGGGACACTTGTTTATGCTTCCTAGAACTGGAATCCAAAAGAAGTGTTGGGGACACTTATGTATTCCATTTTATGGGATATAGTGAAACCCAAGGCATAATGAGTTTGTACTCTTAGAAGAGTGGATGCAGGGACGAAGTCCTGAACCACTATAAAAATCATATTATCTATGTGTGTGTGTGTGTGCTTGATCATTTGCTTTTATTCTTCATGCATTTTATTATTTCTATTATTCATATTATATCACACCTCACATAACCATGAAAAGAGGAAAATGATTAAACTAGGGTTAAGCAATGAATTTTTATTTACCCAATTCACCCCTCCCCTCTTAGGTTAAGCCATCCTACGGGACTCTTCAAGTAGTATTAGAGCTAACTAGATAAACAATTCTAGTGATCCATTTGGCTTACCCAATAATGTCATCCTGTATATTCTTCAAATAGTGGTCCATCTCTTATCTTCCAAACTTTTGATTAAACTAGATATAATGGAAAAGAAGATTGGAAACATTTCTTTTGGCCAAATGATTTTCATTTATGAAAAATTATCTGTATTGGCATAAGTAATGAAGAAACGAGAGCAGAACTGAAAATGTTGAAAACTCACTATATGCTCTTAGTCCTACCATTTGTGAGGATGTCTTGGCTCATAAATTAACGTGAGAAATCTTTAGTCAAGTCAAAGATAAATTATTAAGGGACAAAAACACTTTGCACTTACACACTATTAGTGTAATTACTTAAGACTAACTTGAGTGCAAAAAATTAAGAAAGTAGAAAATGATCTCCTGAAAAAGAAGAAAGTGAATGAGAACTTGGTTTGAAGAATTAAATTAAAGATAAGATGGTAATTGCAGGTATGACACTTAAACTCAAATGCTCTTACTAATGTGTCATTATCTAAAATATTTACTTGTGTATTCCTTTCGGTCCATTCTTTTGCTAGTAAGTATTCATGTTCAATCCTTCAATTTATTAATTCTGTCTCTGCGCCTTTATTTTTAATATCATATGCTTGAAGAGACAAATTTACATTCTTTTCTTTTAAGTATTACTTATTTCCTTCAATTCATTCTTTAAATTCAAGCTTTGTCCTTCAATTATTTACTTCTGTTTGCTTGTTTTAATAATATCTTGAGTTTAATTATTTACATTAAATTAAATGTGTCCAAATTTCCATTTATAGAAATGAAGTTCTATTCTTTACATACTCATACTTCGCTTGTAAGTTAGAATTCTGTTAAAATGTATATAAATTAAAATTGAAACTATGTATTTCTACACACTTATTTATTCATTTGAATGCACATTATTTAGAAACTATATTTAGAATTTTGATTACCTAGATAATTGTATATTAATAAAACTAAATTTTCATAGTTCCCTATGTGCATATACATTTTACTCATAAACATACATAGAAAAGATATATAGCTCACACTAAGACTAATAAAACTCTAAAAAACATTAAGCAAAACCTCTAAAACAATCAGAAAGTAAAATAACACTCAAATAATAAATAAAACAAAGAATGCCAAAAAGACACATAACTAAAAGAAAGATAAGAAAATAAAAATGATCATGCTCAAAATTATTTTAAATACAAGTTAATCTAGCAGATAAGATTAATGTTAATTCACATTTGTGCTAGCTTAAATAACTCATTGGTTGATTAAAGCAAATGCTTATTATAATCATTCACGAAAACTGCTTTAATCCATCATCTTATTTCTCTGCAAATTGTTATGATTAAAATGACTTTTGCACTAATATAGTGACAATGAATGTCCATATCAATTTAAACTCTTTAAATAAAAAAGAGTGCAAGAAAATTTTTTAAGTGTATACAGGAGAACTTGACTTGAGCATAGAAGAATGGCATCAATGAAAAATTAGAATCTTCCTCTAAGCTCTCAAATCCAAGAAGAAGTGCCTACAAGTTCATGCTTTAGATGAAAAGGAATGAATGAAACTATAGCATGGAACAATATCAAATTTTAGAATTGGCACCAAAGGCTTAACAACAGAAGCTAATCGCTTAGTCAAGACTAACATCAACACCTACGAACTCAAATGAGAAATCTATGAAGGGAAGCACCAAAAGAGATAAATTGTCAAACTTGATTATAACCAAAAAGGGGGAGAATTATTCTAGGATTCAATAAAATAGGGGAAGAAGAATTTAAAGAAAGATATAAGACAAATATAATTAAGTGAGAGAACTAAAATTAAAAAGAGGGAATGTAATAAGCTAAATCTTTTTTATTATGACAACAAGGGAAAGAAATATTCGAGACTTGTAAGAAATAGGCTTATGAGAATAATAGTCAAAACTAGGAAAATGATAAAAGGATCAAACCCATAGGATTATATAGGTCAGATATTTAGGGGGAGATTAAAAGAAATTTTCAAATATTCAAGACTGGTAAGAAATAAACTTATGAGAATATCTATTAAAACTATGAAAATGATAAAAGGATCAAACCCATAGGATTATACAAGTCAGATATTTAGGGGGAGATTAAAAAAATTTTCAAATTTTTATACAAGTTCTTAAAGTTTTGTCATCATCAAAAAGAGAGAGATTGTCAGCATTATATTATATATATCATTTTGATAATAACAAAACTTATATTAAGAAACCTGTACGCTTAAATCCCTAACAATCATATATATGGCTAGGAATTAAAAAAAAACAAACATACAATCTTCAATTTATGGTGCGCACATCATAAACATTAATTAATATGTACTGCATAAATTTGTTAAATCATATTAAGCACCATAATTACTTAAGCTTTTATATTATGCATTCAATAAAAATGTATATTATCCTTGCTTTACAAAATGTTACAATCACATGAGGATAAAATACATTATGATATTATATATGAAAGCTAACAACATAGCAATTGCAGAAAAGTTCAAGTGCAGAATAATGATTGTTTATAACAAACTATCACAACTATCTGCTATGTTCCAAAAGAGTTGAACAGATGAAAATCATGGAAGAAAAAGAATAAAATAGAAGGTTTGGAGACAAGCAACAAAGAAGGTTGATATAGATGCTTCCACGAATAAAAGCGTAGGACAAAAACAAGGTTTCGAAGAAATGTTACAACAAGTTTGCATTGTCTATCAACCTCAATGAGAAAATATCAACAGACAAATACAAAACAAGAAGTTAAAGAAGAAGCCATTATTAGAGAGCTTAATTATGTTTGAGAAATTTGGACTACTTATACTTGATCTGATCAAAGTTTGTCCAAGATAAAGCACATAGATGAAAACGCAATTTAACGGCTTAGCAGACAAACAAAGAAAGACAAAGAAGAAATTGTTGCCTAGACAACCATACAAAAAGTTAGAAGAGTGGATTTGTCTGAGGATAAAATGACAATATGAATATAGAAGGGAGTGCAACTTCAGCTGAGCCAAGACAGACAAATCAAGATTGAAAAACCAAGAAAGTTGCTAGAACAAACCCCTTTTGTTGCTCAAAGTGTGCAGAAAAGCTAAAAAACTTTCCCTCATCTTTGAATTAAAGGTCGTCTGTTACAATAGACAAAGTTCAGCAAAAATAGAAGACAATGTAAATGTTGCACTGTGAGCATAGACAAAGCTGAGAATGGACAATGTGATACTTGGATCGAAAATGGGCTGTAATAAACAAAGATACGATCATCTACAACTCATGACAAACAAATGCGACGTGTAAAGTATTCTATCCAAGACAAAACAGAACACAGTTCGTTTATCGCTTAAACCAAATGAATGTCACACTTCGTCTGTTCGAGCAACTTAAAGTAAGCTTTGTCAGGCACCTTCAACAAACAATAAGGAATAAAATAAGAAAATCATGCTTCATCTGTTAGTGCAAGACTGAGTGAACTTCGTTTGTCACCTTCAACAGATGACAAAGAATAAAGAAGCATATTCTACTTCATCTGTTTGTATTAAGGGAATTGTTTTTCAATCGATCAGCTCATCTTCATTAGCACTATTCAAAGTTAGTCTATTATCTTTAACAGACAAAGCATATATACAACGGATCGAGCAATAGATAAATCTTCTGGAGGAATTGAGACAGATAAGGAAGTGTTTGTCTATCAGTTAGTGTAACTTCATGTGTCAAAGTTTGTCTGGTACTTAAATAGATAAATCATCCTTATGGAAGTTCAACTAACATGCAAACCTTGGAAGAATTCATTTGCAACTTATGGCAGATAAATACAGATAGAGAAAGGCTATGACTTATTAAAGGAAAATCAATTTGTGTGACTAAGCATATAAATGACATCTGCACTTGAGCCGTCATTGTGCAGACATATATCAGTCACCATTTCCGGTAACAAGTAGCATTGAAAGTTTTTCAAATCTATAACAAGTCAAACAAGGAACACATTTATCACAGCTCATCCTTGCAACAGCTCAAGACAAAACAGAAAGACATAAACTTCAATGAAAAAAAATTCAAAAGGTCTCATTCAATGCTGCTCTGATCCCTGCATTAATTGGCTCCCATCTTCTCCAACGGTTGATAAAATAAAGAAGCTATTTAAGAAGAAGAAGGAATGACGATTTGGTGGTGAAGGAACCCATTTCAAATGTACTTAACTTTATGCAAATCCTTCCATCCATGGCCAAGAGGTTAAACCATTATCTATTCTTCTTAAGCTTAAACCTTTATATCCTTATGACTATTATCTTTACATTATGGGAAGATCTTTTTGTATTAAATAGAGTTGAGAAAGAGAGAGAGATCATATCTTCCCATGTGCTTCATTATAATACTTTGTAATGTGTTAATTTTCTGGTAAACTTGAAACCAAAGAGTTTGTGGTGAGCTCGTAAAAACCACATTGTAATAAGTTGTTGGTAGACTCAAGAAAACCATCAAGTTTATTGGTGACCTTTGAAACTAGTGAGTTTCCTGGTGAACTCGTAAAACTAGAAGAGTATCGAGGACACTTGTTTATGCCCCCCCAAGAGCTAGAATCTAGAAGAAGTGTTAGGGACACTTATGTATTCTATTGTACAGGGTAGAGTGGAACCCAAGGCATAATGAGTCTATACTCTTGGAAGAGTGAATGTAGGGACGGGGTCTTGAACCATTATAAAAATTGTATTGTCTGTGTGTGTGTGTGTGCTTGATCATTTATTTTTATTCTTCATGCATTTTATTATTTTTATTATTCATATGATGTCATACCACACGAAAATGATTAAACTGGGGTTAAACAATGAATTTTTATTTACCCAATTCACCCCTACCCTCTTGGGTTAAGCCATCTTACGGGACTCTTCATTAGAATGTTAAAAAAATTAAATGAGCATAACTACAAGGGTATATGTAGGTATATAATATTTCTCTAATTCCAATCAAAGCAAATAAAATCTCGGGTGTGTGCCACACTAAAGAATAGTTTTTCATAGATATGTATGAATTTTAACCTCCATAAAAAATTTGATAAATTAAGTAATGTATTCTATATTGGAGTACACATGGGTATAATGTATAGTGACAAAGACGATTATCTATTACTTTTTTTTAGTTTTAATAAAGGAATATTTTTCAACTCTTCTAGATGGTTGTGTGATTTTTAGTCTATTGTAGATAAAGAAAAAAGTAAATGGTAATATTTTAGGTAGGTATTGGAAGATATCTCATGGTAGTTGTATATATACATCTAACAAAAAATAACCGCCAAAGTACTTCAATGAGATTAAATCATTCAAAATGTTATATCATTTTTTATTGCACATCCCTAACAAAGGGGGAAAAAAAGCTCTGGGCTTCGAGATATAGTAGGATATAGGAGATGATAGAGGGGTAAATATATGAAATTTATTTTTTTTTGGCATTCCTAAAAATGGTTTACTAATAGAAGGCAAATTTAGAGAATTTCACTATCTGTTGAGCAATTAGAAAAAACTAAAATGGCATAACTCTTAGGGTATATATATAGGAATAAAATATTTCCCTAAGTCTAAGCATAATAAAAAAAAATTCATGTGTGTAAAAGATTAAATCAAAGTCTTTCATATACATATTTGAATTTTATCTTATCCAAAATAATTTAAACAAATTAGGATATGTATGAATTTTAGAGTACACATAGGTATAAGGTATAAAATAAACACAAATTATCTATTTATTATTTTTTATTTTAATAAATGGTAGTTTGTATGATTTTCAGGCTATTGTAAATAAAGAAATAAATTAACTGACAATAATTTACACAGGTACATGTAGATATATCAAAGCAATTGGATATAATCATCTACCAAAAAATAACCACATGACTCCCTTTATGTTATTCAATTATCCAAGTAGGTATATTATTTTTCTTAATAAATTCTCGAGGAATAAAAAAAAAGGTCGTTAAGTTTTGGGATATTATAGGGTATAGATGATGAAATAATGGTATATATATTGAATTCACTTTCTAAGCATGGCTAGCAACTATTTGAGGATATTAGGAAATTTTAAGAAATTTTATGGGGTCTTGAACTATAAAAAAAATAAAAGTGTATGAATTATGGGGTATATAAAGGCATAAAATATTTTTAAAACTCTAAGCACAGTAAAAAAACACTAGGTGTGTAAGATACTAACAAAAAATATCCCATATATATTTTTGAATTTTATTCTAAACAAAATGATTTTAAAAAATTTAGATGTTAGAACACACGGATATAAATCATAGGGCCAAATTCTACTATCTATTTATTATCTTTACTTTTAGTAAAATATTGTCATATACCTTTATTTTTTATATTTTTTTATAATATTGTAAGTAAAGTAATAAAATAACATAAAATAATTAAGGTAGGTACAGGTAGATATATCTTAGTAGTTCCATCTATCCATCTGCTAAAAAATAAGCATATAATTAAAAGATCAAGATTCAGTCATTTAGATGGGTATATTATTTTTTAATGAGAATTACCAGCGAGGGGGAAAAATGCCTTTGGGCCTAAGGATAAAGTAAGATATAGGAATGGTTTACTGAATAGGCAAATCTTTGAAATTTTCTGGGGCATTGGATAATTTGAAAAGTTAAAAAGACATAACTATTGAGATATATGTAGGTATAGATTATTTACCTACTTATAGCCATAGTAGAAGAAAAATAGTGTAAAAGATAATAAATAAAAGCATTTGATATGCATATATGAATTTTATCATACCTAAAATAATTTTAAAAATTTAAAGAGTGTGCAAATTTTGGAGTATGCATGGGTATAGGGTATAGGGCAAAAGACAATTGTTGTTTCTTATTTTTAGTTTTAAGAAAGGAGTGTTAGTTGGCCTTTTTGACTACTTTATATTATTTTTATACTATTATAAGAAAAGAAATAAAATAAATGGTAAAACTTTAGGTAGGTAAAGGCAGATATATCATAGTAGTTGAATTTATGCATCTCTAAGAAAATAATCATGTGACTAATGCGGCAAGGTTAGGAAGTTCAAAGAGGTATACTATGTTTTGTTGTTGAAAGGACTCTAAAAATATAAAAAAAGGCTGCTTAGTGATGAGATATAGTGAAATTGGTTTGTGCTAAGAGGTGTTTTCATTTTTGTAACAAATTTAACATTGCTTTATCAATATTATCCATCTATTAAAACTTTTAGGAAGCTTTATAAATTGTTGGAAAAAATGAAAAAGAGAAAATCGTTGGGAATATATATGGATATGGAGTAGTTGCTTAATTTATTTGCTAATGAAGAATTATGGATAAACAAATTAATTTAGTAGAAAATAAGACACAATGGTGCAAGATTTTTTTGATATGTGGCAAGATTTATAAAACATTATATCTACTACAATCAACAAAAATAATTAAGTATAAGATACATAAAAGGAATACAAGGCCTATTTTTTTTGGCTAATACATCTATGTTGTATCACATATATTTAATTTTAATATTTATAATGGTGCATAACATACTACAAAACTTGAAGAGTTATTAAAGGGGGTTAAAATTTGTAGATATAGCTTGCAACCTCCCATTTGATTTACTTGGGAAAAATCTAGTTTGTAGATATATTAAATTGTGTATTTTTGAATAAGTTTGTTTAATTTTTAAATATTTAAAATTATTTATAAAAAATTTGAAACATTATTTCAATGATGGATTACAAACTTTGGTGCACCAACAACTACCAAATCAATCCATGCTCAACCGAAGGTACTCTTGTTCATACTCTCACGTTGTGTACTCACATGAATTTCAAAGTCTACTCTCACATGTAAAATTACCATTTTGTCCACATTTCTATTTTAATTATAGTAAAAACACTTTTAATGAAGTCAACCTCTTATGCATCTATTGAAAAAAAACCCACATAACTAGTTCATCAACAATTGGTGATTACACATGGAAAGATATTTTTCTTAATAAACCCCTATGTCCAAAAATAAAAAAGCCTCAAGGCTATTAGATATAGTGGGATATTGGAGATGACATAGGAGTATATGTATAGAACATATTTTTCTAATGTTTCCAGCAATGATTCTCTTATATTGGAGGAATTTTAGTAATTTTATGTGGTGTTAAAATGTTAGAAAAAATTTAACTGAGCATAACTACTGGGGTATATGTAGGCATAGAATGTTTATCTAACTCCAGTCAAAGCAATTAAAATGTCAAGTATGTACCATATTCAAGAAAAGTGTTTCATAGACATATATGAATTTTAACCTACATAAAAAATAAAATAAATTAGGTAATGTTCAAATATCGAAGTATGCATGGGTATAAGGTATAGTACCAAAAATGATTGTCCATTTCTTATTTTTAGTTTTAATAAAAAGTTATTTATCTCCTCCTCCAGTAGGTTGTGTGATTTTTAGCCTATTGTAGGTAAAGAGAAAAAGTAAATGATAATATTATAAGTTGGTAGGAGAAGATATATCATAGTAGTTGGATCTATCCATCTACCAAAAAATAACCACTAAACTAATTTAGTGCAATTAAATTATTCAAAATGATATATCATTTTTCACTACACATTCCCAACAAATGAAAAAAAATGGCTTTGGGCTTTGAGATATAGGAGATGAAATAGGGGTAGATGTATGAAATTTATTTATGTTTATCATTCCTAATAATGGTTTATTGATAGAAAACAAATTTTAAAAATTTTATGGAGTGTGGAGGTGTTAAAAAAATTTAAAAGGGCATAACTATTGGGGTATATATAGGTATAGGACATTTTCCTATGTCTAAGGATATCAGGAAAAAGTTCAAGTGTGTAAACGACTATATCAAAGCGTTTTGTATGCATATATGGATTTTATCCTACTCAAAATAATTTTAAAAAATTAGGATATGTATGAACTTTGGAATATAATTGGGTATAAGGTACAGAGTAAAGACAAATTATCTTATTCTCATTTCTTATTATAATAAAAAAAAATGTCATCCACCTGTTATGATAGTTTATATGATTTTTAATCTATTGTAGACAAAGCAATAAATTAAATGATAATAATTTTGGCAGGTACACCTAGATATATTACAGTAGTCAGATATATCTATCTACCAAAAAATAGATGCATGACTTGCTTTGTGTTATTTAATCATCCAAGTATATTACGTTTCTTAATAAACGCCCAGCCAATTAAAAAAAAGAGGCCATTGGGATTTGAGATATTGTAAGGTATAGGTGATGACGTAATGGTAGATATGTCTAATTCATTTTCTAACCATAGCTAGAAACCATATGGGGATACTAGGAAATTTTCTAGAATTTTCTGGGTCTTGAACTATCAAAAAAAAATTAAAAGCTAATGACTTATGGGGTATATGAAGGTATACATTCCTTCCGCTTGTATCCAATTGTTCAATAGCATCTGGACAGTGTTTGAGCAGCTCTAACAATGCTTACCAAAAGCCACAGCCACATGAAGAGGTGAGTGGCCATTGTTGTCTGCAATGTAAGGGACATGGCGGCTATCATTTTTCAGGATCATATGAACTATCTTATGGTTGTTTCTCTCGGCAGCATAATAGAGGGCAGTTCTTCCAGTGCTATCTTGTATCCCCATTAGCTTCCTCTTCTCCTCTATTGTGAGTTTAGACATGGTAGTTATAGGAATAATAGTATCCGCAATTAACAAATGAAAGATGAGTTACATTATACTGAGACTGATGTGACTTGATAAGCAAGCACTTCGGAATGAACACTAGGCAGTATTGGAAGTAAACATGGATGATTACAATCATTCATATAAGTTTGCTATAAAAGTTTAATTCAGTGAATAAGAATCTGTACGAGTCCTAGTAGAATTATGAGTCATGTCTTTAATAGAAATCTTCTACTTAGTTAAGAGCTTTTATAGATTATAGAGTTTTATTTTATATAGGTTTGCATTTTGCGCGATTTGATCGGATTACATACTTAATTGCGATTAAAAATGGTAGCAGAACCATTAATGGTAATGAATGAGAACATACCAGAACTGTTGCCGCTGGCAGCTGCCTGCTTCTCTCCTTTGTTGGCAGATCCATCAGTGGACAGCATTTTCTTCACGACTCGCTTCATCCCATGTTTTGCAGCAAGAAAAAATGACGACTCCTCGGCATGGTTAGCAACAAATGGCAGTTTGGGATCTGCTTGCACCATCTTAATTGACTCCTCGGCATTGTTAACAACAAATGGCAATTTGGGATCTGCTCGCACCATCTTAATTGCCAGGCCCTCGTGTCCGTCGCTCAGGGCTTCGTGCAATGCAGTATCCCCTTCCTTGTTTTGCATTCTCAACAGCCCAATTGATGATCCTCCATCCTTTACATGATCGGCTGTGGTCAGCTCATGATCCATCAGGATTTCAACGACATCCGGGCAACCACCCCTCGCAGCGCAGTGCAGAACAGTTTCATCATTGGAGTTTTTCATTCAGAAGAGCTGGCTGCAGAGTTGCAAGAGCTTTTTTGTGAAGTCCGCACGTCCAAACCTGGCGGCAATGTGCAGAGCTGTGTTTTCTTGGGGAGCTTTGGTGAGGAGAAGTTGGATGTTGGCGTTGGCCACTTGTTCAAGGCGTCGTACATCACCAGATGTTGCTTCTCTTTAGCTCGGGATCCATGGCGGGCCCACGGGATCAAATAAGAGAGACAAGATAAGCATCTGTCTGATCGTCTGATCGAGAGATAAAATAAAAGAGACAAGATAAGCATGTCTGACAGAGGAGGGGGAGAGAGAGAGAGAGAGAGAGAGAGAGAGAGAGAGAGAGAGAGAGAGAGAGAGAGAGAGAGAGAGAGAGAGAGAACTGGAACTTTGCCTCGTTCCATCATTCATTTCCCAGAGATCAAAGACATAAGGAGTGGGAAATTGGGTGAAGGAGCCTCGTTCCATCATTCACTTCCCACAGATCAAAGACATTAGGAGTGGGGAATTGGGCCTCATTCCATCATTCACTTCCCACAGATCAAAGACATAAGGAGTGGGGAATTGGGTGAAGGACAGTTTTATAGTCTGTTGAATTAGCTGGGTTTTGGGACCAGGAAAACATGCCTTTGAGGTATTTCTTGGAACGATCTCCTTTAAACATTCAAAATTGAATATGGGTGGAATATAGCCCATCATATTTTCGAAATTGGGTGATCTTGGCCATTGAAATGAGCTGGCCACATTTATGGGACTTTTAAGTCTTAATGGAGATAGCTAGGTGGGTGTTTATTTGCTCGGCCAAGAGCTTCTGTTATCTATTGAATTTTTTAAAAGATCTCCTGGATTTTGGTTGTTTGCCATCTAAAATAAAAATATGAAGACGATGATGATGATTAATGGAGGCGCTTTTTGGATTGATCGATAGAATCAAGTTTAATTTCAAGTTGCATTGGATTGAATTTAGTGATTGGAATCTGGTTTTCGATATTTCTGCATCTTTCTCAGTAAATCACTTCTAATTATTTCTGCATCTTTCTCTCCAAAATCTTCAAACACAGTACTTTGGCTGTGGGTTGAAAAATCTTGGCCAATTGGACTCCAAATTGAGTGCTTGCGTATGAAAATTGTTATATTTCATGATATTTAAATTTGAAACTTTCCATAATCAAAGCTGTTGAAACAGGGGTCCATTCACGGTCTGTTTGATCACGTAGATAGACCCAGACAATCTGCTTGCTGCTCTGACAGTAAGAGTTGATCAGGTAGAATACTTTGAGACCTTATTTTAACAATATGGGCTCAAGCCATGGTACTAAAAAAGGCTGCCTCATTCCCCATTGCACCCATTACCATGGATCTCATCTCACCAAACAAGGCCCACTTCTCTTCCCTCTTCCCATTCAAATTCAAACACCTCCAACTTCTCCCACCTACTTTCAAACCAAGAAGCAGCATCTCTCCGCCACCACTCACCTTTGAACACTCCAAGCAAATCCATGCCAGGATGATCAAGGCCCATCTCAATCCTAGCCGTCCAATTGCTCTAGATGACCCAATCCAAATCCAACCCACCCAATTCAATTCATGGATATGCAATAAAGGTTGGGCTTGATTGGGACATTTTTATACATAATGCACTGATACAAATGTATTCTGAATGCGATGACATAGAGTCAGCTAGGTCGATGTTTGATAAAATGCCTGAAAGGGATGTAGTCTCGTGGAGCACTATGATTGGAATCTACACGAAGAATAGATGCTTTGATGAAGCATTGGATTTCATCAAAGAGATGCGTCATCAGGGAATAAATCCCAGTGAGGTCGCAATGATAAATATGGTCGGCCTCTTTGCAAGCATTGCCCGGTTGGAAATGGCAAGAGCAATGCATGCTTTTGTTGTAAAGAATTCTAGCTCCCAAGCAATCGGGGTTCCTCTAAGTGGTGCTTTGATTGATATGTATGTCAAATGTCACAGTATAAGGCCAGCACGGCGGATCTTTGATCAGCTGGTTACACGGAGTATCATTTCCTGGACAGCCATGATTGCGGGGTACATCCACTGTGGAAATGTGGGAGAGGGAATGAAACTTTTTTGTGAAATGCAGGAAGAGAATGTGATTCCCAATGAGATTACTATGCTGAGCCTCGTTTTGGAGTGTGGGGCAACAGGAGCTTTGGAACTGGGCAGGTTTTTGCTTAAGAATGGGTTCGTTATGTCTCTGATTCCGCAGACTGCATTGGTAGATATGTATGGCAAGTGCCGTGAGATCACCTCTGCCAGGGCGGTGTTTGATGGAATGGAAATGAGGGATGTGACAACATGGACCGCGATGATTGCTGCATACACAAAAGCACAGTGTCTTGATCAGGCATTTGATCTTTTCATTCAGATGAAAAAGAAAATCAGGCCGAATGAGATCTCCATGGTTAACCTCCTCTTATTATGTGCAGAAGATGGCACCCTCGACCTAGGCAAATGGGTGCATGCTTGCATTGACAAACAGGGAATCCAATGTGACATTGTGTTATCAACTGCTCTGATTGACATGTATGCCAAATGTGGGTATGTAGACGAAGCTCGCTGGATATTTGCTACTGCTCCACATAAAGATATTTGCATGTGGAATGCAATGTTGAGTGGACTGGCAATGCATGGCCATGGAAAGGAAGCCCTTGACCTCTTCGCAAGGATGGAGATGGAAAGAATTAAACCCAATAACATCACATTCATTGCACTCCTCCATGCATGCAGCCATTGGTTGCTGAGGGACATAAGATTTTCAGTCAATTGGTGGATGATTTTGGATTGGTACCAAAACTAGAGCACTATGGGTGCATGGTTGACCTTCTTGGTTGAGCTGGTTGACTCAAAGAGGCATATGAAATGATACGTTCGACGCCCGTCAAGCCCAACATCAAAGTATGGGAGCACTTCTTGCTGCTTGTAAGCTCCACAGAAATCCAAGTTTGGGGGAATTGGCTGCAAGTCGTCTTCTTGAGCTGGAACCTTACAATTGTGGTTACAATGTGCTGATATCAAACATCTTTGCGACTGCAAACAGATGGACTGATTCTGCTGATGTCAGAAGGACCATGAAAGAAGCAGTATTGAAAAAGGCACCAGGGCTAAGCTCCATTGAAGTGAAAGGGTCCGTTCATGAATTTATGATGGGTGACAATTCGCATCCAAAAAACAAGGAAATACATGACATGGTGGCAGAAATGAGCATGAAACTGAGAGAGGCGGGTATGTAGCGGACACGTCAGTAGTCCTGCTTCATGTAGATGAAGAAGAGAAAGAAACTACCCTCAATTATCACAGTGAGAAGTTAGCAATGGCATATGGTCTGATCAGCACAGCCCCAAAAATTCCAGTCAGGATTGTCAAAAATTTGCGCATTTGCGCATTTGCGATGATTGTCATGCCGCTATGAAGCTTTTGTCAAAGATATACAATAGAGTCATCATCATGAGGGACAGCAACCGTTTCCATCGTTTTAGTGAAGGGTCTTGTTCTTGTAGAGATTATTGGTAAATAGCTAATTAGCTTGCTAGAGGGCGGCTAAAGCCCACATGTAAAGTATGTGCAGATTGGATCACATTTTACAAGAAATGCAACAAGCATGGGAGGAAATTGTATTAAAATGTATATATGTGGGACTATAACAATGATGTAAACATTATTATACTAGCAGGCCTGGTGATGGATGGGAAGTTTTTCCAACATTGAAACAGGCCTGGTGATGGATGGGAAGTTTTTCCAACATTGAAACATGTATAGGAGATGTTGCATGGAGAATTACAGCATTTTCTTCCTCACATGCTAACCATTGCTTGAGGCTTTGAGTGAATCCGTATGGCTTTTTCTAATTAAGGCCATTTGACTATAGGGCCCTCCATCAGTCCTCTCCATTGGAGTCCATGCATTCTCGGCTGCCTAAAGGGAAGGGATTGGAACATGGGAAGACTATGTAG